>JAPTMU010000028.1:1245626-1275626 GCA_028583405.1 Pogonophryne albipinna | reverse complement strand
ACAGAGAGAAGAAGAACAGACTGCGTGATAACCGAGAGAAGAAGAACAGACTGCGTGATAACCGAGAGAAGAAGAACAGACTGCGTGATAACCGAGAGAAGAAGAACAGACTGCGTGATAACAGGAGAGAAGAAGAACAGACTGCGTGATAACAGAGAGAAGAAGAACAGACTGCGTGATAACAGAGAGAAGAAGAACAGACTGCGTGATAACCGAGAGAAGAAGAACAGACTGCGTGATAACCGAGAGAAGAAGAACAGACTGCGTGATAACCGAGAGAAGAAGAACAGACTGCGTGATAACAGAGAGAAGAAGAACAGACTGCGTGGTAACCGAGAGAAGAAGAACAGACTGCGTGATAACAGAGAGAAGAAGAACAGACTGCGTGATAACCGAGAGAAGAAGAACAGACTGCGTGATAACCGAGAGAAGAAGAACAGACTGCGTGATAACAGAGAGAAGAAGAACAGACTGCGTGATAACCGAGAGAAGAAGAACAGACTGCGTGATAACCGAGAGAAGAAGAACGGACTGCGTGATAACAGAGAGAAGAAGAACAGACTGCGTGATAACCGAGAGAAGAAGAACAGACTGCGTGATAACCGAGAGAAGAAGAACAGACTGAGTGATAACCGAGAGAAGAAGAACAGACTGCGTGGTAACCGAGAGAAGAAGAACAGACTGCGTGATAACCGAGAGAAGAAGAACAGACTGCGTGATAACCGAGAGAAGAAGAACAGACTGCGTGATATAACAACACATAGCGTGCGTTCCATGCTCACTCTACAGCGAGGAGCTCACGGGGCTTTCCTGAACCTGCGTCGAGAGCTGGAGTTAAATCAAATCTCACATTTGCCTTCTTGATAGTTTGTTTGGGTCCCTCACTTCCGTTTCGCTTCTCATGCACTGATTCGCTAGCTGAACAGCCAATCAGAGTGATGTATTTGACCGACTGCCTTTGGCCGACTGATCGTTGGGTTTTCGGCCAAAAAGGTGTCTGCACGGCCGAAAAGACACGACGGTGCGGGACACACCAATCTGAGTAGGGCGACAGGACGCCCACCGACGGCCAAAATCGTCTTGGTGTGTCCGGGCCTTTAGAGCTGCTCTATGATGCGTTCAAGCTCCATTCTGTAAAAAGTAGTGTTAGGCAAACTTGTGAAAGGAGAGTATTTTTAAGTACACAAGATGTATTGTTGTCTTTTATTTTTTAACCGTGGAAGTGTGGAATATTACTGGTATTTGAACGGCTAATATTATTTGTCATTATATATGACCAAACTTTAACGTGTGTGTGTGTGTGTGTGTGTGTGTGTGTGTGTGTGTGTGTCCTCAGCGTGCAGTCAGCAGTGATGCAGGTGTTTCAGGGTTCGGCGCTGCAGACTAACGAGCTGTTCACGCTTAACGAGAACATCAGGTGACCAAAACTTCTTCTTCTTCTTCTTCTTCTTTCTCAGCGTTGAATCACAGATTTATAAAACCTCTCCTCTGTTTTCAGATGGCTCCTGAAAACGGAGATGGGCTCCTTCATCACCGACTACTTTCAGGTATTCCTCTTTTTTCTATTTCCTGTTTTTATGTAATACAACCTGACAGTGTTTCCAACAGTCAGAGGAAACTCAAGCTTCCTGTTTCTGTAAATTGTATATAATTCACTTACTGTCTTTTTAAAGATAGCTGCAGATTTATTGCTCCACCTCTCACTACTCTTTTTAACCTCTCCCTCAGCTCTAATGCAATCCCAAAAGTATGGAAGTCAGCGTATGTCCTGCCTTTACTAAAAGGAGGGGAGGCCACCTTATTAAATAACTATAGACCCATCTCTAAGTTGTCAGTTCTGGCTCAGGTTCTTGAACGCCTAGTGAGTGAACAGGTAAAGGAGTTTTTATGTAACAATGACTTCCTGTCTAAACATCAGTCAGGCTTCAGAAAGCAACACAGCACCATCACTGCCACAATGAAAGTGGTGAATGATGTGGAGAGTATCTTAGATAATAAGCAGAGTTGTGCAGCTCTATTTATTGACCTGTCCAAAGCGTTTGATACCGTCGATCATCTCATCTTAAAGCAGAGGCTACTCAGTATTGGCATCTCCAGCCATGCAGTGGGTGGTTTGTGAACTACCTCTCTGAAAGGTCCCAATGTGTTCACTTTGATGGGCTGTCTTCTGAGTGGTTGAACATCACTAATGGTGTTCCTCAAGGTTCTGTTTTAGGTCCACTTTTATTCTCTATCTATATTAATAGTTTAGGTGAAAATGTGAATGAAGCTACTTTACAGTTCTATGCGGATGATACCGTGATGTCCTGTGCAGGTCCCTCCATTCAGGAGGCTGGTGTTCAATTACAGGCTGTTTTTAACATTATTCAGACTCAGCTCTCTGAACTAAAGCTTCTTTTAAATGTGGATAAAACCAAGGTAATGCTCTTTTCTAAAGCTAAAAAGACACCAGAGCCTGTTTTGGATATTGTAACTATGCAAGGACAAGTACTCAAAGTGGTTACCTGTTATAAATACCTTGGTATCTGGCTTGATGATTGTCTCTCTTTTAAACTTCATGTCAATAACCTGCTTAAAAAGCTGAGGGTTAGGCTAGGTTTCTTCTACAGGAACAAGTCCTGTTTCTCGCTTGAGGCCAGGAAAAGGCTCTGTGACCTTTTGACCTGTGCTGGACTATGGTGATCTGATGTATATGAATGCACCTGCCCATTACCTGAGCAAGTTAGATGCTGCGTATCACAGCGCACTGAGATTTGTGACAAACTGTAAAGCACTGACTCATCACTGTACCCTGTATACCAAGGCGGTTATGCCATCACTTCCTGTACGGAGGCTCAGTCACTGGTACTTTTTCATTTACAAAGCCATGTTGGATAAACTACCATCTTATATCTGCTCCCTGATCTCTCTGCGAATTGAAAGTACTTATTGCCTGAGATCGCATGCTGTGGTTTTATTAAATGTGCCAAGTGCTAGGACTGTCTTAGGGAAGAAAGCTTTTAGATGTGCAGCTCCACTAAATTGGAACAGTCTGCAAACATGTTTAAAACTGAGCACTTTGGTTCCCCTGCATCACTTTGAAACTCGGCTGGGTGCCATGCTGTTTGATACTCATGGTACCTGTCACTGTGAATAGAGTCTGTAAACTGTACATTATGTTGTATGTCATCCTTACTGTTGTTCTGTTGTTTTTATGTTCCATGTGTAACTAATGTCCTGCAGGTCACCTTGAAGAAGAGATCTTTTGATCTCAAGGGGCTTCACCTGGTTAAATAAAGGCTACAAACAAACAAAGTGTAGGGGTCGACCTTTAAAGAGGCCCTATAATGCTCAGGAACACAGGGAATGTAGCCTCTGCAGACCATTTACATGCACACAAACCTATATGACACACTACAGGAGAGGGAACACCACGAAAAACACAATGGGGCCTCTTTAAGACATTTTGGGCTGAACATCAGCAGGAGAGGACTCTTTAAAGTAGAGACACTACATTCTGATATACACCTGAACATCAGAGAGGACTCTTTAAAGTAGAGACACTACATTCTGATATACACCTGAACATCAGAGAGGACTCTTTAAAGTAGAGACACTACATACTGATATACACCTGAACATCAGCAGGAGAGGACTCTTTAAAGTAGAGACACTACATACTGATATACACCTGAACATCAGCAGGAGAGGACTCTTTAAAGTAGAGACACTACATACTGATATACACCTGAACATCAGCAGGAGAGGACTCTTTAAAGTAGAGACACTACATACTGATATACACCTGAACATCAGCAGGAGAGGACTCTTTAAAGTAGAGACACTACATACTGATATACACCAGAACATCAGCAGGAGAGGACTCTTTAAAGTAAAGACACTACCTACTGATATACACCTGAACATCAGCAGGAGAGGACTCTTTAAAGTAGAGACACTACATACTGATATACACCTGAACATCAGCAGGAGAGGACTCTTTAAAGTAGAGACACTACCTACTGATATACACCTGAACATCAGCAGGAGAGGACTCTTTAAAGTAGAGACACTACCTACTGATATACACCTGAACATCAGCAGGAGAGGACTCTTTAAAGTAGAGACACTACATACTGATATACACCTGAACATCAGCAGGAGAGGACTCTTTAAAGTAGAGACACTACATACTGATGTACACCTGAACATCAGCAGGAGAGGACTCTTTAAAGTAGAGACACTACATACTGATATACACCTGAACATCAGCAGGAGAGGACTCTTTAAAGTAGAGACACTACATACTGATATACACCTGAACATCAGCAGGAGAGGACTGTTTAAAGCAGAGACACTACATACTGACATACACCTGAACATCAGCAGGAGAGGACTCTTTAAAGTAGAAACACTACATACTGATACACACCTGAACATCAGCAGGAGAGGACTCTTTAAAGTAGAGACACTACATACTGATATACACCTGAACATCAGCAGGAGAGGACTCTTTAAAGTAGAGACACTACATACTGATATACACCTGAACATCAGCAGGAGAGGACTCTTTAAAGTAGAGACACTACATACTGATATACACCTGAACATCAGCAGGAGAGGACTCTTTAAAGTAGAGACACTACATACTGATATACACCTGAACATCAGCAGGAGAGGACTCTTTAAAGTAGAGACACTACATACTGATATACACCTGAACATCAGCAGGAGAGGACTCTTTAAAGTAGAGACACTACATACTGATATATACCTGAACATCAGCAGGAGAGGACTCTTTAAAGTAGAGACACTACCTACTGATATACACCTGAACATCAGCAGGAGAGGACTCTTTAAAGTAGAGACACTACATACTGATATACACCTGCACATCAGCAGGAGAGGACTCTTTAAAGTAGAGACACTACACACTGATATACACCTGAACATCAGCAGGAGAGGACTCTTTAAAGTAGAGACACTACATACTGATATACACCTGAACATCAGCAGGAGAGGACTCTTTAAAGTAGAGACACTACATACTGATACACACCTGAACATCAGCAGGAGAGGACTCTTTAAAGTAGAGACACTACATACTGATATACACCTGAACATCAGCAGGAGAGGACTCTTTAAAGTAGAGACACTACATACTGATACACACCTGAACATCAGCAGGAGAGGACTCTTTAAAGTAGAGACACTACATACTGATATACACCTGAACATCAGCAGGAGAGGACTCTTTAAAGTAGAGACACTACATACTGATATACACCTGAACATCAGCAGGAGAGGACTCTTTAAAGTAGAGACACTACATACTGATATACACCTGAACATCAGCAGGAGAGGACTCTTTACAGTAGAGACACTACATACTGATATACACCTGAACATCAGCAGGAGAGGACTCTTTAAAGTAGAGACACTACATACTGATATACACCTGAACATCAGCAGGAGAGGACTGTTTAAAGCAGAGACACTACATACTGACATACACCTGAACATCAGCAGGAGAGGACTCTTTAAAGTAGAAACACTACATACTGATACACACCTGAACATCAGCAGGAGAGGACTCTTTAAAGTAGAGACACTACATACTGATATACACCTGAACATCAGCAGGAGAGGACTCTTTAAAGTAGAGACACTACATACTGATATACACCTGAACATCAGCAGGAGAGGACTCTTTAAAGTAGAGACACTACATACTGATATACACCTGAACATCAGCAGGAGAGGACTCTTTAAAGTAGAGACACTACATACTGATATACACCTGAACATCAGCAGGAGAGGACTCTTTAAAGTAGAGACACTACATACTGATATACACCTGAACATCAGCAGGAGAGGACTCTTTAAAGTAGAGACACTACATACTGATATACACCTGAACATCAGCAGGAGAGGACTCTTTAAAGTAGAGACACTACATACTGATATATACCTGAACATCAGCAGGAGAGGACTCTTTAAAGTAGAGACACTACCTACTGATATACACCTGAACATCAGCAGGAGAGGACTCTTGAAAGTAGAGACACTACATACTGATATACACCTGAACATCAGCAGGAGAGGACTCTTTAAAGTAAAGTAGAGACACTACATACTGATATACACCTGCACATCAGCAGGAGAGGACTCTTTAAAGTAGAGACACTACACACTGATATACACCTGAACATCAGCAGGAGAGGACTCTTTAAAGTAGAGACACTACATACTGATATACACCTGAACATCAGCAGGAGAGGACTCTTTAAAGTAGAGACACTACATACTGATATACACCTGAACATCAGCAGGAGAGGACTCTTTAAAGTAGAGACACTACATACTGATACACACCTGAACATCAGCAGGAGAGGACTCTTTAAAGTAGAGACACTACATACTGATATACACCTGAACATCAGCAGGAGAGGACTCTTTAAAGTAGAGACACTACATACTGATACACACCTGAACATCAGCAGGAGAGGACTCTTTAAAGTAGAGACACTACATACTGATATACACCTGAACATCAGCTGGAGAGGACTCTTTAAAGTAGAGACACTACATACTGATATACACCTGAACATCAGCAGGAGAGGACTCTTTAAAGTAGAGACACTACGTACTGATATACACCTGAACATCAGCAGGAGACGACTCTTTAAAGTAGAGACACTACATACTGATATACACCTGAACATCAGCAGGAGAGGACTCTTTAAAGTAGATACACTACATACTGATATACACCTGAACATCAGCAGGAGAGGACTCTTTAAAGTAGAGACACTACATACTGATATACACCTGAACATCAGCAGGAGAGGACTCTTTAAAGTAGAGACACTACATACTGATATACACCTGAACATCAGCAGGAGAGGACTCTTTAAAGTAGAGACACTACATACTGATATACACCTGAACATCAGCAGGAGAGGACTCTTTAAAGTAGATACACTACATACTGATATACACCTGAACATCAGCAGGAGAGGACTCTTTAAAGTAGAGACACTACATACTGATATACACCTGAACATCAGCAGGAGAGGACTCTTTACAGTAGAGACACTACATACTGATATACACCTGAACATCAGCAGGAGAGGACTCTTTAAAGTAGAGACACTACATACTGATATACACCTGAACATCAGCAGGAGAGGACTGTTTAAAGCAGAGACACTACATACTGATATACACCTGAACATCAGCAGGAGAGGACTCTTTAAAGTAGAAACACTACATACTGATACACACCTGAACATCAGCAGGAGAGGACTCTTTAAAGTAGAGACACTACATACTGATATACACCTGAACATCAGCAGGAGAGGACTCTTTAAAGTAGAGACACTACATACTGATATACACCTGAACATCAGCAGGAGAGGACTCTTTAAAGTAGAGACACTACATACTGATATACACCTGAACATCAGCAGGAGAGGACTCTTTAAAGTAGAGACACTACATACTGATATACACCTGAACATCAGCAGGAGAGGACTCTTTAAAGTAGAGACACTACATACTGATATACACCTGAACATCAGCAGGAGAGGACTCTTTAAAGTAGAAACACTACATACTGATACACACCTGAACATCAGCAGGAGAGGACTCTTTAAAGTAGAAACACTACATACTGATATACACCTGAACATCAGCAGGAGAGGACTCTTTAAAGTAGAGACACTACATACTGATATACACCTGAACATCAGCAGGAGAGGACTCTTTAAAGTAGAGACACTACATACTGATATACACCTGAACATCAGCAGGAGAGGACTCTTTAAAGTAGAAACACTACATACTGATATACACCTGAACATCAGCAGGAGAGGACTCTTTAAAGTAGAGACATACTGATATACACCTGAACATCAGCAGGAGAGGACTCTTTAAAGTAGAGACACTACATACTGATATACACCTGAACATCAGCAGGAGAGGACTCTTTAAAGTAGAGACATACTGATATACACCTGAACATCAGCAGGAGAGGACTCTTTAAAGTAGAGACACTACATACTGATATACACCTGAACATCAGCAGGAGAGGACTCTTTAAAGTAGAGACATACTGATATACACCTGAACATCAGCAGGAGAGGACTCTTTAAAGTAGAGACACTACATACTGATATACACCTGAACATCAGCAGGAGAGGACTCTTTAAAGTAGAGACACTACATACTGATATACACCTGAACATCAGCAGGAGAGGACTCTTTAAAGTAGAGACACTACACACTGATATACACCTGAACATCAGCAGGAGAGGACTCTTTAAAGTAGAGACACTACATACTGATATACATCTGAACATCAGCAGGAGAGGACTCTTTAAAGTAGAGACACTACATACTGATATACACCTGAACATCAGCAGGAGAGGACTCTTTAAAGTAGAGACATACTGATATACACCTGAACATCAGCAGGAGAGGACTCTTTAAAGTAGAGACACTACATACTGATATACACCTGAACATCAGCAGGAGAGGACTCTTTAAAGTAGAGACATACTGATATACACCTGAACATCAGCAGGAGAGGACTCTTTAAAGTAGAGACACTACATACTGATATACACCTGAACATCAGCAGGAGAGGACTCTTTAAAGTAGAGACACTACATACTGATATACACCTGAACATCAGCAGGAGAGGACTCTTTAAAGTAGAGACACTACACACTGATATACACCTGAACATCAGCAGGAGAGGACTCTTTAAAGTAGAGACACTACATACTGATATACACCTGAACATCAGCAGGAGAGGACTCTTTAAAGTAGAGACACTACATACTGATATACACCTGAACATCAGCAGGAGAGGACTCTTTAAAGTAGAGACACTACATACTGATATACACCTGAACATCAGCAGGAGAGGACTCTTTAAAGTAGAGACACTACATACTGATATACACCTGAACATCAGCAGGAGAGGACTCTTTAAAGTAGAGACACTACATACTGATATACACCTGAACATCAGCAGGAGAGGACTCTTTAAAGTAGAGACACTACACACTGATATACACCTGAACATCAGCAGGAGAGGACTCTTTAAAGTAGAGACACAACATACTGATATACACCTGAACATCAGCAGGAGAGAACTCTTTAAAGTAGAGACATACTGATATATTAAATCAATAGAAAATGTCTCTCTTGTTTCAGAACCAGCTGCTGACTCGAGGTCTTTCTGAAGTTCTGGATCAGGTCCAGCTTCACTCAGGTGAGACTGGATATGTTTTGTTGGCCTTTTATTCAGAAAATATCACAATTATCCTGACTGACCAATAAGAATCATTGCCATTCAATATATTATTCTGTCATCAAAATATACTTTAAATTAAATAAATTGTGTTTTGTATTTTCTATCATATACTTTTAATTTATTTTTCTCCAAGTATTAAAAGATGGATAGAGATGTTTGCTTCCTGTAATGAGGTTCAGTGTATAATGTAATAACAGAAACATTTAACGAGGTCTTTTCGGGGAGGCGGGGGTGTTTGTGGTGTGTTTCCATGGTAACCAGCGTGTGTTTTACCCTCGTTAGGTGACGAGCAGCTGGTCGTCCTCGGCAACGTCTGGGATCGATTCTTCACCGAAATCCTGCCGACCCTGCAGGCCATCTTCTACCCCGTACAGGTGCACACACACACACACACACACACACACACACAGACACACACACACACACACACACACACACACACACACACACACACACACACACACTATTTTCCTTGAAATGTTTTTACTTTTCCTGAACAATGTTTGCGCTTCTTTTACTCCAAAAATGTGTGTGTTTCTTAAAGGTATTAAGGTCTTTAGATAATCTGTGCAGGTCAGTGGATTAACTCGCTGAGCTCTGAAGGAAAACACAGCAGAGGTGTATCTTACTGTGTGTGCGTGTGCGTGTGCGTGTGTGCGTGTAGGGTCAGGAGTTGTCAGTGAGGCAGATTTCTCTCTTGGCGTTCAGAGACCTCGTGCTGCTGAAGCTCCACCTGCAGGACGATCTGAGAACTGCATCCTTCGTACCTGCAGCCGTAAAACAGATGCTGCTGGTGCTGCAGGTACACACACACACACACACACACACACACACACACACACACACACACACACACACACACACTACAACTATTTTCTCAAAATGTTTACGGTTTGTATTTCCTGCAAATAATGTGCCTTTTTTCTCCAAATCTTACGACGTATTATTCTAAATCTTCCGACTCTCCCTTCAGGGCGTCCACGATGCTCCCAGCCTGGAGTTCTGTCAGCTGGAGCGTCTGGTGGAGGTCGTCGTGACGCCGTTCATCAGAGACTCCCTGCTGACAGGTGTGTGTGTGTGTGTGTGTGTGTGTGTGTGTGTGTGTGTGTGTGTGTGTGTGTGTGTGTGTGTGTGTGTGTGTGTGTGTGTGTGTGTGTGTGTGTGTGTGTGTGTGTGTGTGTGTGTGTGTGTGTGTGTGTGTGTGTGTGTGTGTGTGTGTGTGTGTGTGTGTGTGTGTGTGTGTGTGTGTGTGTGTGTGTGTGTGTGTGTGTGTGTGTGTGTGTGTGTGTGTGTGTGTGTGTGTGTGTGTGTGTGTGTGTGTGTGTGGCAGGCAGTTGAATGAAGTCCGAGTGTTTCTCTTCAGAGGTCATTAAAGCCTCTCAGAAGCTCAGCTGCTTAATCTACTAACACGTTTCTGTCAGATGCTTTCAATTAACCAGGTCACACACACACACACACATACTTCAAGAGCACACACACAGCAGGAACACACACACACACACACAGCAGGAACACACACACACAGGCACACACACACACACACACACACACAGCAGGAACACACACACAGCAGGAACACAGACACACAGCAGGAACACACACACACACACACAGCAGGAACACACAGACACACACACAGACACACACACACAGCAGGAACACACAGACACACACCCACTTCAAGAACACACACACACACACACACACACACACACACACACACACACACACACACACACACACAGGAACACAGAACACAGGAACAAACACACACACACAGGAACAAACACACACACACAGGAACACACACACACAGGAACAAACACACACACACAGGAACACACACACACACACACAGGAACAAACACACACACACAGGAACAAACACACACACACACAGGAACACACACACACAGGAACAAACACACACACACAGGAACACACACACACACAGGAACACAGGAACACAGGAACAAACACACACACACAGGAACACAGAACACAGGAACAAACACACACACAGCAGGAACACACACACACACACACACACACACACACACACACACACACACACACACAACATTTAATTAAAACAAAAATAAAACAGTTTAAAGAGTTTGAGGCGTGTGTTCCACTGGACTCCGTTGTTTACTTCCGGAACATAGTGACATCACTATGGAACGCTCCTATTGGCTAGCGCTCCGACAACATTGCACTCTAAGTGGGCGACCAATCACAACGAGGCTCTGGTACAGTAGTTAAAAGTGACAGGAAAGGAAACAGTAGATCTCACATATGTTCCTCTGCCTCCTCCTAGTGCTACAAGTCCAGCAGTACAGGGATGTCGTGTTTCTCTGCTGGTCCCTGAAGGCAGCATCTCCCTGGTCCAATGGGATTGCTCCGTGTGATTTTTGATTATTGCAGGAGATCAAGAAACACTAACATTTTGAGAAAAGCCTACAAATTCTCTAGGACTATAAAGTCAACAATTTACAGAATATCCTAAATAAATCTCTTAAAGGTGGGGTAGGTAAGTTTGAGAAACCGGCTTTAGATACACTTGTTGTTATATTCCATGGAATGCTCTTAACATCCCGATAGCAATGAATATCTGAAGTGCTTTGACAAAAAATCCATAAAAAAATGTCATCTCTGGAAGCCGTGGCTCTGTAAAAAGCACGACCAATCATCTGAGCCGGCTAAAGTAACTGGATGGCCTACCTGCCTGTCAGCCTTCCATCTGTGCACAAACTGATCTCTGCCCTCATTGGTCATGTGCGCGTTCCTGTGTTGGAGGAGGGGCTCTGTGAGGAAGTGGCAGATTTGTTCCGGTTGTCTATTTTCAAATTCTAGCCACTCGAGCTGGTTTCTCCAAAATGACCTACCCCACCTTTAAAGTTTAAATAAAATGTAAAGATTATAAACGTCAACAAATACATGTTTTTAATATTTGTCAGTGTTTTTAAAGTAATGAATTTGAAACACCCGGAATTTATCTGAGATTGTGGTAAAAAATGCAACAAACTTTTCTTTTGAGAGAATAAATACGATGTTTCTTGTATTTTTAACGCCTTTCATTTCCTAAATCCTCTCTTTTTAAAATCGGACCCCTATCTCCTGTCTCTGTTTCCTGTCTCCTGATCCCTGTCTCCTGACCCCTGTCTCTCTTTCCTGTCTCCTGTTTCCTGTCTCCTGTTTCCTGTCTCTCTTTCCTGTCTCCTGTTTCCTGTCTCCTGACCCCTGTCTCCTGACCCCTGTCTCCTGACCCCTGTCTCCTGATCCCTGTCTCCTGTCTCCTGATCCCTTTCTCCTGATCCCTGTCTCCTGATCCCTGTCTCCTGATCCCTGTCTCCTGACCCCTGTCTCCTGACCCCTATCTCCTGTCTCTGTTTCCTGTCTCCTGACCCCTGTCTCCTGACCCCTGTCTCTCTTTCCTGTCTCCTGTCTCCTGTTTCCTGTCTCTCTTTCCTGTCTCCTGTTTCCTGTCTCCTGTTTCCTGTCTCCTGTTTCCTGACCCCTGACCCCTGTCTCCTGATCCCTGTCTCCTGACCCCTGTCTCCTGATCCCTGTCTCCTGATCCCTGTCTCCTGTCTCCTGATCCCTGTCTCCTGATCCCTGTCTCCTGACCCCTGTCTCCTGTCTCCTGACCCCTGTCTCCTGTCTCCTGATCCCTGTCTCCTGTCTCCTGATCCCTGTCTCCTGATCCCGGTCTCCTGACCCCTGTCTCCTGTCTCCTGACCCCTGTCTCCTGACCCCTGTCTCCTGACCCCGGTCTCCTGATCCCTGTCTCCTGACCCCTGTCTCCTGACCCCTGTCTCCTGTCTCCTGACCCCTGTCTCCTGATCCCTGTCTCCTGACCCCTGTCTCCTGACCCCTGTCTCCTGTCTCCTGACCCCTGTCTCCTGACCCCTGTCTCCTGATCCCTGTCTCAAAAAACACACTACATTTTTTCGTAAATCTAAGACATTTATCTTGAAAATTATGTTTTTTTTTGTAAAATGTTTGTCGTTTAAATCTCACCCCTGTTAACTGTTTCCTGTCTCCTGACTCCTCTCTCCTCAGACCCCCTGCGCTACCAAGAGGTGCGGGTGCCCCCCCCCGGCGACGCGCTGTCTCTCGGCCCCCTGGTGGAGACGGAGGGCGAGGCGTACCTGGAGAAGACGGGCGGCGTGCGGCGCCACACGGTCGCCAACGTGCACTGTGACGAGGGGGGCGTGGCCTTCATGCTGGGGGCGGGGCCTATGGCTCCCAGGGGGGGGCGCACGGGGGTCACCTGCAGATAGACACTGGATGCAGAGCTGCAAACTGCAGGGACAGGAAGTGACATCACGGGATGGAAAGCACGAGGAGAAGGATCCGCGGAAGAAATCGTTGTTTTTTTCAGAAAATACCACAAAGTGACACGAATTCTCTGACGATACGAACGACACGACTGAAAGTGGATAGAAATAGAAAATTGTCAAAGACCAAGTACAAACAACCTCCACTTGCAGGGACAGGAAGTGACATCACGGAAGATCAGGAAACAACGTTTTTCTCCGAAAATACCACAAAGAGACACGAATTCTCTGACGATACGAACGACACGACTGAACATCAGCACCAAACAGAAAGTCCCTGAAATAGAGAAATAAGCACAATATATTTCAAAATAGACAGAAAGGACTGAAAAAAGAAACAACTCAAAGTGAGCAAAATGGCTGAAAAGAGAGAAGGGTCCTTGGAAGAGATCAGGGAACAACGGTTTTCTCAGAAAATACCACAAAGAGACACGAATTCTCTGACGATACGAACGACACGACTGAAAGTGTCTGGAGTAAATTCAACATGACTGGAAAAATATACAAACCTAATTCAAAAAGACACAAAGAAACAAACAACAACATATAAATAACTGCAAACTACAAGGACACACAAATCACCGCTCGAGACTGAAAAGTAACTCAGATCTTGGAAGAGAAAGGACGACGCTAAGGAAGTCACAGCCGAGGACAGGAAGGAGAACTTTGAAAATTGACAACAAAATCTACAAATGAAGCAAAATTATTAGAAATAGAGAACTTAAAAATAGATGCAAAACGACGAGTAGCAGAACAAATGTAGAAATCAAAGGATGGGACAGGAAATCAAAGGATGGGACAGGAAGTCAAAGGATGGGACAGGAAGTCAAAGGATGGGACGGGAAGTCAAAGGATGGGACAGGAAGTCAAAGGATAGGACAGGAAGTCAAAGGATGGGACGGGAAGTCAAAGGATGGGACGGGAAGTCAAAGGACAGGACAGGAAGTCAAAGGATAGGACAGGAAGTCAAAGGACGGGACAGGAAGTCAAAGGACAGGACAGGAAGTCAAAGGACGGGACGGGAAGTCAAAGGATGGGACGGGAAGTCAAAGGACGGGACGGGAAGTCAAAGGATGGGACAGGAAGTCAAAGGATAGGACAGGAAATCAAAGGATGGGACAGGAAATCAAAGGACGGGACGGGAAGTCAAAGGATGGGGCGGGAAGTCAAAGGATAGGACAGGAAGTCAAAGGATGGGACGGGAAGTGAGACAGAAGGGATGAAAAGAGACAAAGACCTGACGACTAACGGCCCAGAAGACAACAACATGACTGAAAATAGACTCAGTTACTGCACACTGACAAAAATCAACCAAAATAAACACAGCGACTAGAAAGGACCCCAGAACGACACAAAATGCCAGAAAAGAGACAACAACAACAACCCTGTATGACTTCAATAAGGACATTAAAATAGATGGAAAACGACTTAAAAGAGGCTAAAAAGAGACAGAATATTCAGAATGGAGGAAACAGGAAGTCAAAGGATGGGACAGGAAGGAGGAGCAAAGTGACAAGACGACAGGAAACCAGACACAAAATCAATGAAAACCTGAACATAGTGACGACAAACGACCCAAAATCACGACAAAATGACTTCCAGGAGACAGAAAATAACCATTAAAGACTCAAAAGAGACAGAAGATTCAGACAGGATGAGACAGGAAGTCAAAGGATGGGACAGGAAGTCAAAGGATGGGACAGGAAGTCAAAGGATGGGACAGGAAATGGGATCTCGATGTAAATACGTTTCTCTTTTAGCATTCTTAATGATTAATAAAGATTATTCAATTAAAAAGCTGTGTTTGTTAATCTGTCTGAAACCAGCAGTCTGCTCTGATTGGTCAGCTGGCCGATTCTGTTGTGATTGGTCGACCGGCTGCTTTGAGATGTCCCGCCTCCTTAGCCTATCACGAACAATGTGTTGCCAGCGCTAGCCAATAGGAGAGCAGGGAGTGTTCCGTAGTGATGTCACCGTGTTCCGTAGTGATGTGACCGTGTTCCGTAGTGATGTCACCGTGTTCCGTAGTGATGTGACCGTGTTCCGTAGTGATGTCACCGTGTTCCGTAGTGATGTGACCGTGTTCCGTAGTGATGTGACCGTGTTCCGTAGTGATGTGACCGTGTTCCGTAGTGATGTCACTGTGTTCCGTAGTGATGTCACCGTGTTCCGTAGTGATGTCACCGTGTTCCGTAGTGATGTCACCGTGTTCCGTAGTGATGTGACCGTGTTCCGTAGTGATGTGACCGTGTTCCGTAGTGATGTCACTGTGTTCCGTAGTGATGTCACTGTGTTCCGTAGTGATGTGACCGTGTTCCGTAGTGATGTCACTGTGTTCCGTAGTGATGTCACCGTGTTCCGTAGTGATGTGACCGTGTTCCGTAGTGATGTCACTGTGTTCCGTAGTGATGTCACTGTGTTCCGTAGTGATGTCACTGTGTTCCGTAGTGATGTGACCGTGTTCCGTAGTGATGTCACTGTGTTCCGTAGTGATGTCACTGTGTTCCGTAGTGATGTCACTGTGTTCCGTAGTGATGTCACCGTGTTCCGTAGTGATGTCACTGTGTTCCGTAGTGATGTCACTGTGTTCCGGAAGCCTCTTTTTTAATAATGTGGAAATTAACAGAAAAAAACAAAACTGTTTTTATTTAATTTACACTTTTTTACTTTGTTTTATTTGAAATGTACTTACATATAAACAGGAAGGGGATTTCATTTGTAACAAAACATCACCCCCCGGGGCCCTAAATGCAGATTAATCCGCCGCTGAAAATAATCCGCAACGGATGCTTTATTTACCCCAGTTTTGGGTCTAAAGACAAACTCTATAGAGAGCTGCAGTGACGCGTCCTAAAACCAGGAAGTAAGCTGCCGGTTCCCTCGACAAAAAAGCAATGAGATTTCTCCATAGGCTTTTAGAAAATAGCTGGAGATCAGGTCTGTGGTTGAGACACATTTAAGAGACGGATCACGTTTTGTTCAGGATAATCTCCACATGTCTACTTTGATAATTTTCTAATCATAAATCTAATGTCCAGAAGCTACATGCTAACGTTATGCTATAAAGGAACTACAGGCGAGTCCAGCAGCACGACTTCAACGTCACGCCAACTTCAGATCCAGATTCAAACACACAGACTCTAGATGGAACGAGTTGAAGCGTTTGTTTGAACAGTCTGCAGGAGGCAGGGACTTGCTTTCAAGCAGAACAGAAACTAACTTAGAGGAGTGTTCACGTGTTCGGCGTAATGACGTACAACGGCCTCCACGACTTCTGTAGTCCTATTCAGCCACTTGGTAACAACCATCGTTTCTCAGACACGTCAACTCTTCAGAAATCACCAGTGGGGTCACCATCCATCCATCCATCCATCCATCCATCCATCCATCCATCCATCCATCCATCCATCTTCTCCCCTTATCCGTGGTCGGGTCTCGGGGGTCTCGTTCCAGCAGAGAGCCCCAAACGTTCCTTTCCCCTCATCCACCAGCTCTGACTGGGGGGTCCCAAGGTGCTCCCAGGCCAGCGAAGAGATATAATCCCTCCACCTGGTCCTAGGTCTACCCCTTGGTCTCTTCCCAGCTGGACGTGCCTGGAACACCTCCCTAGGGAGGCGCCCAGGTGGCATCCTTACTAGGTGCCCGAACCACCTCAACTGGCTCCTTTCGACGCGAAGGAGGAGCGGTTCAACTCCGAGTCCCTCCCGGATGACCGAACTTCTCACCTTATCCCTAAGGGAGACACCAGCCACCCTGCGGAGAAAACCCATCTCGGCCGCTTGTATCCGCGACCTCGTTCTTTGGGTCATGACCCATCCTTCATGACCATAGGTGAGGGTAGGAACGGAAATGGCCCGGTAGACAGAGAGCTTTGCCTTCTGGCTCAGCTCCCTTTTCATCACAACGGTGCGGTAAAGCGACTGCAGTACCGCTCCCGCTGCTCCGATTCTCCGGCCCATCTCACGCTCCATTGTTCCCTCACTCGAGAACAAGACCCCGAGATACTTGAACTCCTTCACTTGGGGTAAGGACTCATTCCCTACTTGGAGTGGACAGTCCATCGGTTTCCTGCTGAGAACCATGGCCTCAGATTTGGAGGTGCTGATCAGTGGGGTCTCTGCTGATGGATTTAATGTCGTAGAACAAAATGTGATCCGTCTCTTCAATGCGTCTCAACCACAGACCTTATTTCAGCTATTTTCCAAAATCCTATGGAGAGATCCCATTGGCTCTGAGACGAAGGAACAGGAAGTGGTGAAATGCTGACTCACTTCCGGGTTTTAGGACTTGTCACTGCACCACTCAATAACGCTGTAAATAATTAAAGACGAGTCCGGTGATTGAAATGTGTTTTAATACTACATCCAGAACTACAAAACGAGTTAAAAACATCCAAACACTTTTCGTCGTCATCCTGAACAAATCTGTAATATTTCCCCAGCCTTTAAATGCGTCAAACATAAATGTTAATTCACTATTTGTTAGCATGGTGTGCTAACGGCTAGCTGTGTGTTCTCTCTGACGTAGTTTCCTACAAGGCTCTTTATTTACTTCTCACAAACATCTCAAAGACTTGGCACTGAACATGTATTTTATAAAAATCCCTTAAACTGCAGGACGCAAAATAAAGTACATTTGAATGAATGAATATACTTTGTAATGAATGAGTGCTATTCCCGGTGTACTAACGATGTACATAGTATGCCTACGATGTATTTAATTTGGGCTTCTAAAGATACACTAAAAAACTGTTTGTGTTCATTTTAATATTAAAAAAAGTGCTTGACAGAAATATATATTACATAAGTAAACATAACAAATAATCACGTGTGCCATTTACATTTTATATAGAATTAATTAAAAATCTAAATTATAATTAATTATATTTAAATGTATATATAATTCGTATTTATTATAAGTGGATTAGCAGTGATAGATCATATAATTGATAAGAATGATAATTTTTTTAATACATTTGAAAACACTTAAAGTTAAGTTGGAATAAAGTGCATCTTTAAGAAGTGAAAAAAACATTGTACTTCGTTTTAAATACATTTATAAAGTACTTTAAATATTATAATGTATAGGACATGTATTTGGAGTTCACTTAAATATCATTTAATTTAAGTGAGAATAAAGTGCATTTTTAAAAAGCTTGACGCTAAATCTTTAGAAGCAATAATAAGCAAATTAGATCAATTGTTAGTACATTTGAAATAGCACCTGTAATCATTAGTCATCTGTGCACAGTAAGTTTACTAAATACAGTTTAAATGTTTTTTTACCATGAGCAGTATTCAGTTTCTACGGAAGAGGATTAGGGACACATGGGAATTAAAAAGAATATATATTAAAAAGAATATATAATCAGAATTCAAAAGATTTTCTCAGAATTCTTAGATTAAAGTCAGAATGTTTCAAAAATGATTTCAGAATTCCGACTTTCCATAAGAAAAAAAAATATGAAATTGTTTTTCAGAAAATATCAGAATTATGATTTTTTTTTCTTAGAAATAAGATTTAATTAAATTTAGTCAGAATTCTGCAATTTAAAAAAATATATATACTACATTTTTATTCAGAATTCCGACTTTTTGGATAAAGTAAACAAATCAGATGTAAAAAAATCCTCTTTTTCTCAGAATTCCAAGATTAAAATCAGAATGATGCGATTCTCAAAGAATATATACTGTAATACCTTTTTACTCAGAATTCCGACTTTTAGGATAAAGTAAACTTTCCGAGATTAAAATCGGAGGTAAAAAAAAGATTCCGACTTTATTTTAAGAATTCAGAGAAAAAAAGTCAGAACTTTTCCCAGAATTGCGAGAAATAAAAAAAAAATACATTTAAACTTGTTTTTTCATAATTCTGAGATTAGAACAGAAATCTGAGGGGAAACGATATTCCACATTTTTTCAAAAAATCGCAGAATTCTGCCTTTAATTTAACAAATTGAAAATGACACGTGGCCCTGATCCTCTAACTACATTTCACATTTAAGGAAAGATTCATTGAACTTCAGCAGGAAAGGTTTCTCCACCAGATTAAAAACATTTTGAAATAAAGGCAGCGATTCAACTCGAGTTTAAGACATTTGTTGATTTCATTCAAAATGTTCTGTTTTTTTTACAGATGACTTTCTTATTTCTGGCACTTTGTAGGCTTTCAAAAGTCTGTCTTTGAATAAAAATGGTTGTAAACTAATAACTTTGCAACAAAGCAACATGTGTCCTGGATAACTTTCATTAAACTGAGTTTGATTACTAATATCAGATATAAATCTCCTGTTTATTTTCTGCAGATTGTGAAATCAGTGACATCTTCAGCACACTTTTAATGGAATGATTTAAAGCGCTGTGATTGGATGTTTGATATTGAAATGCATCTTGGGAGTAGTAGTTGGCTTTTTGTAGCTTTCACTTTAAGAGGTTCATGTCAATTAACAACAAAAAAAGAACATCTATGTTAGAAAGTATCTGTGAACTGACGAAAAGTAAAAAAAAACCTGTGGAAATACAATCTGAAGGAGAGGAGTAAACTACGACTCCCAGGGTGCATTGCAGTAAAAACATCCAATCACAAACCTTAAAAATCTGAACAGATTAAATATCTCACTTATGTTTACAGTCTGCATTTTAAAGGAGTTCACTTTTGGATGCTGTGTTTTGAATTAGCACCTCTGACTTAAATCCTTAGCAACAGCCGCTGAGGCTCATGGGAAATGTAGTTTCTTAGACCATTCTGCCATTTCCGAGATAATAATAATAAACATTGTTCATAATAAATTATTACAGCTGTTTTCACATCAGTATGAAAACCACACACACACACACACACACACACACACACACACACACACACACACACACACACACACACACACACACACACACACACACACACACCTTCACATTGATATTCTATATCTGTTATGTTACAGCATCTCTTCGTCCCTGAACCCTTGCGACCTCTATGTGACGTTTCTATGGTAACCCGGTCGCGGCGGCGAGTACAGTCTTTGCTCAGCGCCGCCCTCTGATGGACGGACTACGTAAGTGCAGGTCTCTTCTTCTTCTTCCACTCCCTGATTGGCTGCAGTGTCAGGTTCCTGTCCTCTGATTGGCCAGCCAGCAGGGCAGCTCTCCACACCTGAAAAAAATGTCTTTATTTATTTTTCTTTACATAATGATGTGTTTCTTATAATGAAAAAGTCT
This sequence comes from Pogonophryne albipinna, assembly GCA_028583405.1. NCBI lineage: Eukaryota > Metazoa > Chordata > Actinopteri > Perciformes > Artedidraconidae > Pogonophryne > Pogonophryne albipinna. The sequence goes on along the minus strand of JAPTMU010000028.1, from coordinate 1,254,765 downwards.
TATTTTATTTTTTGAGACTTGAGATAATAATAATAGTTTAAAGCTCTGTGATTGGATGTTTGATGGTGAAATGCATCTTGGGAGTTGGCTTGCTGTAGCTCTCACTTTAGGAACATTTATTTTATTTGTAAAACAAAATACAAACATTAGGAAAGAGAAATTAATAAGAACGAGTCATCATATATATATTGTGTATGTGTGTGTGTGTGTGTGTGTGTGTGTGTGTTTGAAGTGGGTGTGTGTCTGTGTGTTCCTGCTGTGTGTGTGTGTGTCTGTGTGTTCCTGCTGTGTGTGTGTGTGTGTGTGTGTGTGTGTCTCTGTGTGTTCCTGCTGTGTGTGTGTGTTCCTGCTGTGTGTGTGTTCCTGCTGTGTGTGTGTGTGTGTGTGTCACCTCTCTCCCAGGAAGCTCAGCTGCTGCTCCAGACGACAGACTCTGAAAGCCAGATAGCAGGAAGACAAAACCAGCAGGAAGACCCTGAGAGGGGAACACACACTACATTACGAGTCGTAAGAGACTGTGACTTTTTTCTACGAAATAATAAATAATGATTTCATTATGATTTATAACATACTATTCTACGACTTTTTACGTTTTTATTGTATAATTCTACGACTTTTTATGACTTATTACAACAGACTTTACTATGAATGTATTCGACATACTCTGACCTTTAATTTTTCTAGGTGAAATTATAAGATCAGTTTTTCTTAACATCATAGACCTTTCCAAAAGCACTTTGCGTTGTTCTTTCCCAGGACTTTCAGGACGTAACATGTAAAAGTCTGTCATAAGAACATTTCATTTTATATTATGCTATAAATAAAGGTCTCATGAATTGTATGGTATGCTATGGAAGCGTGACTGTCCATGTAATGCATGTGGAATGTATGCAGCCAGCAGGGGGCAGCAGAGACCAACACACTTCAGTCTGAATCTAACCAGCAGGGGGCAGCAGAGACCAACACACACTTTAGTCTGAATCTAACCAGCAGGGGGCAGCAGAGACCAACACACACTTCAGTCTGAATCTAACCAGCAGGGGGCAGCAGAGACCAACACACACTTCAGTCTGAATCTAACCAGCAGGGGGCAGCAGAGACCAACACACACTTCAGTCTGAATCTAACCAGCAGGGGGCAGCAGAGACCAACACACACTTCAGTCTGAATCTAACCAGCAGGGGGCAGCAGAGACCAACACACACTTCAGTCTGAATCTACAGACTGCCCTGAACTATCTTAGAGAGCACTGATTGTTTTACTGTGAGAGACGTTACAAACCTGAAAAGAGCCACCATAAGCTCTTTTCAGGATCAGACCTTTTCTCTGTAAGCTGTTCTGTTTTAAATCTCTACGCCTACTGCCTGAATCTGCTTTATTAAATATGTTATCTTTTTTTACACGTGGCCCTAATCATCTTCTTAAAAAAATATCAGAATCCTGATTTATTTTCCGATACATGACTTTTTCTGATATTTTTTCCTCCTAATTCCTGAGTATTTATTTATTTCTAACTACTTTTTCAGAATTCTCGCTTTTATACAAAAACCTAAGTTTTTATAAAAATTCAGACTTTTACCAAAATGTTCAATTTTTTTTCTAAATGTTCATTTTTTTCTCGAAAATCTAACTTTTTCTCTGAAATGTCACTTCTTTCAAATTCCTGAGTTTTTATAAAAATTCTCACTTCTTATAAATCAGCGTTTCTGTCTCTTCTGGAGGATCATTCTTAAAGTCTGGATCTAAACGTCTACTGCCTGAATCTGCTTCATGGTTTTCACTTTCTTGGCTTCATTTGCTCTGTTTGTAATTCAGCAGGTGAACCTCTATGTTCATCAAATAGTGTGTGTATTAAACTAAAACAGAGCATTTCCTGTCGGATCAGATTTCACTTCTGCTTTTTTAAACTGTAGTTGGTGCTCATGTGTTTCAGTGTTGGACTGAATCTGCTGAATGAAAGACAGGTTTTACTATTACAAAAATATGTTCTGATCTTAAATATCTTTATTTACTAAGGTCACGTTGTTCTGTTGTCGCAATACTCAACAACATCTTGTTTTTATTTGCATTGCATTTGATATTGAGGTTGAATGACTTGTATCTGAGATTAGGTTCCTGATCACATTCATTCACAGGAAACTAGTGGTGGTACTGGATTAGATTTTTAAAGTGGGACTCACAGCAGGACGAAGAGTTTGAGCAGCTGGTACTCTGATTGGCCCAGTTCAGGGACTGGTTCTGTCAGCAGGATCTTCTCCGTCTCCAAACTGCTGTCTGCAGAAACAACGGGAACGTTACTGAAGAGTCGGGGAACGTTACTGAAGAGTCGGGGAACGTTACTGAAGAGTCGGGGAACATTACTGAGTAGTCGGGGAACGTTACTGAAGAGTCGGGGAACGTTACTGAGTAGTCGGGGAACGTTACTGAAGAGTCGGGGAACGTTACTGAGTAGTCGGGGAACGTTACTGAAGAGTCGGGGAACGTTACTGAAGAGTCGGGGAACGTTACTGAAGAGTCGGGGAACGTTACTGAGTCAGGGAACGTTACTGAGTAGTCGGGGAACGTTACTGAAGAGTCGGGGAACGTTACTGAAGAGTCGGGGAACGTTACTGAAGAGTCGGGGAACGTTACTGAGTAGTCGGGGAACGTTACCGAAGAGTCGGGGAACGTTACTGAGTTGGGGAACGTTACTGAAGAGTCGGGGAACGTTACTGAAGAGTCGGGGAACGTTACTGAGTAGTCGGGGAACGTTACCGAAGAGTCGGGGAACGTTACTGAGTTGGGGAACGTTACTGAAGAGTCGGGGAACGTTAATAAAGAGTTGGGGAACGTTACTGAGTCAGGGAACGTTACTGAGTAGTCGGGGAACATTACTGAAGAGTCGGGGAACGTTACTGAGTAGTCTGGGAACGTTACTGAGTAGTCAGGGAACGTTAATGAAGAATCGGGGAACGTTACTGAGTAGTCGGGGAACGTTAAAGAGTCGGGGAACGTTACTGAAGAGTCGGGGAACGTTACGGAAGAGTCGGGGAACTTTACTGAGTAGTCGGGGAACGTTACTGAAGAGTCGGGGAACGTTACTGAAGAGTCGGGGAACGTTACTGAGTAGTCGGGGAACGTTATCGAAGAGTCAGGGAACGTTACTGTGTCGGGGAACGTTAATGAAGAGTCGGGGAACGTTACTGAGTCAGGGAACGTTACTGAAGAGTCGGGGAACGTTACTGAGTAGTCGGGGAACGTTACTGAAGAGTCGGGGAACGTTACTGAGTAGTCGGGGAACGTTACCGAAGAGTCAGGGAACGTTACTGTGTCGGGGAACGTTAATGAAGAGTCGGGGAACGTTACTGAATCAGGGAACGTTAATGAAGAGTCGGGGAACGTTACCGAAGAGTCAGGGAACGTTACCGAAGAGTCGGGGAACGTTACTGAAGAGTCGGGGAACGTTACTGAGTAGTCGGGGAACGTTACTGAGTAGTCGGGGAACGTTACTGAAGAGTCTGGGAACGTTACTGAAGAGTCGGGGAACGTTACTGAGTCAGGGAACGTTAATGAAGAGTCGGGGAACGTTAATGAGGAGTCGGGGAACGTTACTGAGTAGTCGGTGAACATTACTGAGTCAGGGAACGTTACTGAAGAGTCGGGGAACATTACTGAGTAGTCGGGGAACGTTACTGAAGAGTCGGGGAACGTTACTGGGTAGTCGGGGAACGTTACTGGGTAGTCGGGGAACGTTAATGAAGAGTCGGGGAACGTTACTGAGTCGTGGAACGTTACTGAGTAGTCGGGGAACATTACTGAGTAGTCGGTGAACGTTACTGAAGAGTCAGGGAACGTTAGTGAGTCGGGGGAACGTTAATGAAGAGTCGGGGAACGTTAATGAAGAGTCGGGGAACGTTACTGAGTCAGGGAACGTTACTGAGTAGTCAAGGAACGTTACTGAAGAGTCGGGGAACGTTACTGAGTAGTCGGGGAACATTAATGAAGAGTCGGGGAATGTTACTGAGTAGTCGGGGAACGTTACTGAATCAGGGAACGTTAATGAAGAGTCGGGGAACGTTACTGAGTAGTCGGGGAACATTAATGAAGAGTCGGGGAATGTTACTGAGTAGTCGGGGAACGTTACAGAAGAGTCAGGGAACGTTACTGAGTCGGGGAACATTACTGAGTCAGGGAACGTTACTGAAGAGTCGGGTAACGTTACTGAGTAGTCGGGTAACGTTACTGAAGAGTCGGGGAACGTTACTGAAGAGTCGGGGAACGTTACTGAGTAGTCGGGTAACGTTACTGAAGAGTCGGGGAACGTTACTGAGTCAGGGAACGTTAATGAAGAGTCAGGGAACGTTACTGAGTCAGGGAACGTTACTGAGTAGTGAGGGAACGTTACTGAAGAGTCAGGGAACGTTACTGAGTAGTCGGGGAACGTTACTGAAGAGTCGGGGAACGTTACTGAAGAGTCGGGGAACGTTACTGAGTAGTCGGGGAACGTTACTGAAGAGTCGGGGAACGTTACTGAGTAGTCGGGGAACGTTACTGAAGAGTCGGGGAACGTTACTGAGTAGTCGGGGAACGTTACTGAAGAGTCGGGGAACGTTACTGAAGAGTCGGGGAACGTTACTGAAGAGTCAGGGAACGTTACTGTGCCGGTGAACTTTAATGAAGAGTCGGGGAACGTGACTGAGTAGTCGGGGAACGTTACTGAGTCAGGGAACGTTACTGAGTAGTCGGGGAACGTTACTGAGTAGTCGGGGAACGTTACTGAATCAGGGAACATTGATGAAGAGTCGGGGAACGTTACTGAGTAGTCGGGGAACGTTACCGAAGAGTCAGGGAACGTTACTGAGTAGTCGGGTAACGTTACTGAAGAGTCGGGGAACGTTACTGAGTCAGGGAACGTTAATGAAGAGTCAGGGAACGTTACTGAGTCAGGGAACGTTACTGAGTAGTGAGGGAACGTTACTGAAGAGTCAGGGAACGTTACTGAGTAGTCGGGGAACGTTACTGAAGAGTCGGGGAACGTTACTGAAGAGTCGGGGAACGTTACTGAGTAGTCGGGGAACGTTACTGAAGAGTCGGGGAACGTTACTGAGTAGTCGGGGAACGTTACTGAAGAGTCGGGGAACGTTACTGAGTAGTCGGGGAACGTTACTGAAGAGTCGGGGAACGTTACTGAAGAGTCGGGGAACGTTACTGAAGAGTCAGGGAACGTTACTGTGCCGGTGAACTTTAATGAAGAGTCGGGGAACGTGACTGAGTAGTCGGGGAACGTTACTGAGTCAGGGAACGTTACTGAGTAGTCGGGGAACGTTACTGAGTAGTCGGGGAACGTTACTGAATCAGGGAACATTGATGAAGAGTCGGGGAACGTTACTGAGTAGTCGGGGAACGTTACCGAAGAGTCAGGGAACGTTACTGAGTAGTCGGGGAACGTTAATGAAGAGTCGGGGAACGTTACTGAGTAGTCGGGGAACGTTACTGAGTAGTCGGGGAACGTTACCGAAGAGTCGGGGAACGTTACTGAGTAGTCGGGGAACGTTACTGAGTAGTCGGGGAACGTTACTGAAGAGTCGGGGAACGTTACTGAGTAGTCGGGGAACGTTACTGAAGAGTCGGGGGAATGTTACTGAGTAGTCGGGGAACGTTACTGAAGAGTCGGGGAACGTTACTGAGTGGTCGGGGAACGTTACTGAGTAGTCGGGGAACGTTACTGAGTAGTCAGGGAACGTTACTGAAGAGTCGGGGAACGTTACTGAGTGGTCGGGGAACGTTACTGAAGAGTCGGGGAACATTACTGAGTAGTCGGGGAACGTTACTGAGTAGTCGGGGAACGTTACTGAAGAGTCGGGGAACATTACTGAGTCAGGGAACGTTACTGAGTAGTCGGGGAACGTTATTGAATCAGGGAACATTACTGAAGAGTCGGGGAATGTTACTGAGTAGTCGGGGAACGTTAATGAAAAGTCGGGGAACGTTACTGAGTAGTCGGGGAACGTTACCGAAGAGTCAGGGAATGTTACTGAGTAGTCGGGGAACGTTACCGAAGAGTCAGGGAACGTTACTGTGCCGGTGAACGTTAATGAAGAGTCGGGGAACGTTACTGAGTAGTCGGGGAACGTTACTGAGTCAGGGAACGTTACTGAGTAGTCGGGGAACGTTACTGAGTAGTCGGGGAACGTTACTGAATCAGGGAACATTGATGAAGAGTCGGGGAACGTTACTGAGTAGTCGGGGAATGTTACCGAAGAGTCAGGGAACGTTACTGAGTAGTCGGGGAACGTTAATGAAGAGTCGGGGAACGTTACAGAGTAGTCGGGGAACGTTACCGAAGAGTCGGGGAACGTTACTGAGTAGTCGGGGAACGTTACTGAGTAGTCGGGGAACGTTACTGAAGAGTCGGGGAACGTTACTGAGTAGTCGGGGAACGTTACTGAAGAGTCGGGGGAATGTTACTGAGTAGTCGGGGAACGTTACTGAAGAGTCGGGGAACGTTACTGAGTGGTCGGGGAACGTTACTGAGTAGTCGGGGAACGTTACTGAGTAGTCAGGGAACGTTACTGAAGAGTCGGGGAACGTTACTGAGTGGTCGGGGAACGTTACTGAAGAGTCGGGGAACATTACTGAGTAGTCAGGGAACATAACTGAGTCAGGGAACGTTACTGAAGAGTCGGGGAACGTTACTGAAGAGTCGGGGAACGTTACTGAGTAGTCGGGGAACGTTACTGAAGAGTCGGGGAACGTTACTGAAGAGTCGGGGAACATTACTGAGTCAGGAAACGTTACTGAAGAGTCGGGGAACGTTACTGAAGAGTCGAGGAACATTACTGAGTCAGGGAACATAACTGAGTAGTCGGGGAACGTTATTGAATCAGGGAACATTACTGAAGAGTCGGGGAATGTTACTGAGTAGTCGGGGAACGTTAATGAAAAGTCGGGGAACGTTACTGAGTAGTCGGGGAACGTTACCGAAGAGTCAGGGAATGTTACTGAGTATTCGGGGAACGTTACTGAAGAGTCGGGGAACGTTACTGAAGAGTCAGGGCACGTTACTGAGGAGTCGGGGAACGTTACTGAGTAGTCGGGGAACGTTACCGAAGAGTCAAGGAATGTTACTGAGTATTCGGAGAACGTTACTGAGTAGTCGGGGAACGTTACCGAAGAGTCAGGGCACGTTACTGAGGAGTCGGGGATCGTTACTGAAGAGTCGGGGAACGTTACTGAAGAGTCGGAGAACGTTACTGAGTAGTCGGGGAACGTTACTGAAGAGTCGGGGGACGTTACTGAAGAGTCGGGGAACGTTACTGAGTAGTCAGGGAACGTTACTGAAGAGTCGGGGAACGTTACTGAAGAGTCGGGGAATGTTATTGAGGAGTCGGGGAATGTTATTGAGTAGTCGGGGAACGTTATTGAGTAGTCGGGGAATGTTACTGAAGGGTCGGGGAACGTTATTGAGTAGTCGGGGAACGTTACTGAAGAGTCGGGGAACGTTACTGAGTAGTCGGGGAACGTTACTGAGTAGTCGGGGAACGTTACTGAAGAGTCGGGGAACGTTACTGAGTAGTCGGGGAACGTTACTGAAGAGTCGGGGAACGTTACTGAAGAGTCGGGGAACGTTACTGAGTAGTCGGGGAACGTTACTGAAGAGTCAGGGAACGTTACTGTGCCGGTGAACGTTAATGAAGAGTCGGGGAACGTTACTGAGTAGTCGGGGAACGTTACTGAGTCGGGGAACGTTACTGAGTAGTCGGGGAACGTTACTGAGTAGTCGGGGAACGTTACTGAATCAGGGAACATTGATGAAGAGTCGGGGAACGTTACTGAGTTGTCGGGGAACGTTACCGAAGAGTCAGGGAACGTTACTGAGTAGTCGGGGAACGTTAATGAAGAGTCGGGGAACGTTACTGAGTAGTCGGGGAACGTTACCGAAGAGTCGGGGAACGTTACTGAGTAGTCGGGGAACGTTACTGAGTAGTCGGGGAACGTTACTGAAGAGTCGGGGAACGTTACTGAGTAGTCGGGGAACGTTACTGAAGAGTCGGGGGAATGTTACTGAGTAGTCGGGGAACGTTACTGAAGAGTCGGGGAACGTTACTGAGTGGTCGGGGAACGTTACTGAGTAGTCGGGGAACGTTACTGAGTAGTCAGGGAACGTTACTGAAGAGTCGGGGAACGTTACTGAGTGGTCGGGGAACGTTACTGAAGAGTCGGGGAACATTACTGAGTAGTCAGGGAACGTTACTGAGTAGTCGGGGAACGTTACTGAAGAGTCGGGGAACGTTACTGAAGAGTCGGGGAACATTACTGAGTCAGGAAACGTTACTGAAGAGTCGGGGAACGTTACTGAAGAGTCGAGGAACATTACTGAGTCAGGGAACGTTACTGAGTAGTCGGGGAACGTTATTGAATCAGGGAACATTACTGAAGAGTCGGGGAATGTTACTGAGTAGTCGGGGAACGTTAATGAAAAGTCGGGGAACGTTACTGAGTAGTCGGGGAACGTTACCGAAGAGTCAGGGAATGTTACTGAGTAGTCGGGGAACGTTACCGAAGAGTCAGGGAACGTTACTGTGCCGGTGAACGTTAATGAAGAGTCGGGGAACGTTACTGAGTAGTCGGGGAACGTTACTGAGTCAGGGAACGTTACTGAGTAGTCGGGGAACGTTACTGAGTAGTCGGGGAACGTTACTGAATCAGGGAACATTGATGAAGAGTCGGGGAACGTTACTGAGTAGTCGGGGAATGTTACCGAAGAGTCAGGGAACGTTACTGAGTAGTCGGGGAACGTTAATGAAGAGTCGGGAACGTTACTGAGTAGTCGGGGAACGTTACCGAAGAGTCGGGGAACGTTACTGAGTAGTCGGGGAACGTTACTGAGTAGTCGGGGAACGTTACTGAAGAGTCGGGGAACGTTACTGAGTAGTCGGGGAACGTTACTGAAGAGTCGGGGGAATTTTATTTAATTTAATTGTTTATTTGATGAGGGACAATGCACATTAATGAACACTTTAGACAGGTTATGTTTCCAGTGTAAATATGCCGGATTATAGCTTTGAGCTAATTTCCATCCGTAGTCCCTGAGCAATGGGAGTGAGGGGGGAAGGGGGATGTCCCGGTGCCTTGCTCAAGGGCACCACGGCAGGGCAGG
>JAPTMU010000028.1:1227740-1244626 GCA_028583405.1 Pogonophryne albipinna | reverse complement strand
TCGGGGAACGTTACTGAAGAGTCGGGGGACGTTACTGAAGAGTCGGGGAACGTTACTGAGTAGTCAGGGAACGTTACTGAAGAGTCGGGGAACGTTACTGAAGAGTCGGGGAATGTTATTGAGGAGTCGGGGAATGTTATTGAGTAGTCGGGGAACGTTATTGAGTAGTCGGGGAACGTTACTGAAGGGTCGGGGAACGTTATTGAGTAGTCGGGGAACGTTACTGAAGAGTCGGGGAACGTTACTGAGTAGTCGGGGAACGTTACTGAAGAGTCGGGGAACGTTACTGAGTAGTCGGGGAACATTACTGAGTCAGGGAACGTTACTGAAGAGTCGGGGAACGTTACTGAAGAGTCGGGGAACATTACTGAGTAGTCGGGGAACGTTACTGAAGAGTCGGGGAACGTTACTGAGTAGTCGGGGAACATTACTGAGTCAGGGAACGTTACTGAAGAGTCGGGGAACGTTACTGAGTAGTCGGGGAACGTTACTGAAGAGTCGGGGAACGTTACTGAGTCAGGGAACGTTATTGAGTAGTCGGGTAACGTTACTGAAGAGTCAGCGAACGTTACTGAAGAGTCGGGGAACGTTACTGAGTAGTCGGGGAACGTTAATGAAGAGTCGGGGAACGTTACTGAGTATTCGGGGAACGTTACCGAAGAGTCAGGGAACGTTACTGATTTGGGGAACATTACTGAGTAGTCGGGGAACGTTACCGAAGAGTCAGGGAACGTTACTGAGTCGTGGAGCGTTAATGAAGAGTCAGGGAACGTTAATGAAGAGTCGGGGAACGATACTGAGTGAGGGAACGTTACTGAGTAGTGAGGGAACGTTACTGAAGAGTCAGGGAACGTTACTGAAGAGTCAGGGAACGTTACCGAGTAGTCTTAAAGGATTACAAAGGGACTCAAAATGTCTACACAAAGACTCAAAAGGAGTACAAACGGACACAAAGAGACTCAAAAGAACACAAAGACACTCAAAAGGACTTCAAAGACACTCAAAAGGACTTCAAAGACACTCAAAATGAAAACACACACTGATTGTACCTGTGAGTGTGTGTGTGCTGAAGGGTGTGTCGGCCACGAGGCTCGGGGAGGAGTTTCCCAACAGGTCGGGCAGCGAGGAGGAGACGGCGGGAAGAGAAGGCTTCCTCCTCCACTTCAACACCTCGGGAAACTCGTCCTGAAGACAGGAGACAGACTGTCAACACCGAGACAAAAACACACATTTCATCATTAAAATCCACCGTGAATGAAGCTCATCAAGCTAGAAGCTAAACGTGAAGGGGTCAAACTCAAGGACTTAATTTAACGAATAAATTACATGTATTATACGGTTACAGAAGCACGTTGACCATGAACTACATGTCCCACAATGCATCTCATTTTGTGACACTGAAGAGACTTGCAATTATTTGCCCTAGACTTCTGCTTTCAGATAACTAGAACTAGTTAATTAGACTCAACATGACTACAAAGACACTCAAAAGGACTACAAAGAGACTCAAAAGGACTACAAAGGGGATTGATTGAAACTCAAGCCGGTGACGAGTGATTATTAACATTTTTAAGTATTCAGAAAAAGTCAGAATTTTGAGATTTGGGAAAAATACCAACAAATCCTCTGTTTTTGTTTTGACTACTCCCATTCTTGAAAGGATAATAAATACATGGATCCTGACGTTGAAGCTCAAGCCGGGGACCAGGGAGAGTTTTCTAACTTAACTTAATTGAATATAAAGTGAATGTGTGTGTTAAATAACGTCACCATGGACAGAGAGCTGGGCTCCTCCAGGTATTGCTTCAGACTCAGAATCTTCCCGTTCACCTGCAGCCAGAGAAACAGGAAGTCAGGAAGAAAACTGCTAAATATTCTGAAATTAATTAACAAATATAAATCAACTGTTAATGTTCCTGACCTGCAGGTGAGTGCAGATCCTCCGCAGGACGTCGTACACGCTGTCTCTGGACAGCAGCGACACAAACACGTACTGTAATCATAATAATATTAATAGTTTAAAGCTCTGTGATTGGATGATTGATGGTGAAATGCATCTTGGGAGTTGTAGATTACTTGCTGTAGCATTCACTTTAAAAGGTTCATGTCAATTAACAACAAAAAAAGAAAACTTGAAGTGGTTACCTGTTACAAATACCTTGGTATCTGGCTTGATGATTGTCTCACTTTTAAACTTCAGGTCATTAATCTGCTTAAAAAGCTGAGGGTTAGGCTAGGTTTCTTCTACAGGAACAAGTCCTGTTTCTCGCTTGAGGCCAGGAAAAGGCTCTGTGACCTTTTGACCTGTGCTGGACTATGGTGATCTGATGTATATGAATGCACCTGCCAATTGCCTGGTCAAGTTAGATGCTGCGTATCACAGCGCACTGAGATTTGTGACAAATTGTAAAGCATTAACCCATCACTGTACCCTGTATGCAAGGGCTGGTTTGCTTTCACTAACTGTACGGAGGCTCAGTCACTGGTACATTTTTATATACAAAGCCATGTTAGGGAAACTTCCATCTTATATCTGCTCCCTGATCTCACGGAGAATTGTAAGTGGCTACTGCCTGAGATCGCATGCTGTGGTTTTATTAAATGTGCCAACTGCTAGGACTGTCTTAGGGAAGACAGCTGTTAGATGCGCAGCTCCTCTGTCTTGGAATAGTCTGCAAATGAAATGGAAACTGAACAATCTGGTGCCACTAAATGTTTTTAAAGCTCGGTTGGATGCTAGTCAATCGGAAGCTGTTGGTACCTGTTTATGTGGATAATGATGTAAATGATGCTGTATGATGTCCTTTTGTTGTTCTATTTATGTTTTTATGTTTCATGTGGAACTACTTGAGCAGGTCTCCCTTGGAAAAGAGATCAATGATCTCAATGGGATTTATCTGTATAAATAAAGGTTTGAAATGAAATCTATGATAGAAAGTTTCTGTGAATTGACGAAAAGTAAGAAAGAAAACTGTGGACATAAAATCTGAAGGAGAGAAGTAAACTACGACTCCCAGGGTGCATTGCAGCTACAAATACATCCAATCACAAAGCTTCAAATTATTTATTTTTTAACACTTTATTTTTGAAAGTTTTCATTACAAAGAAAAATCATACAGAATGTCATTGAGCAGTCAAATACATAGTGTCGATGCAACAGAGCACATTTAAACCAGACTGCCAAAAAGCAGATCCAATAGACCCCCCCCCCCCCGACCCCAGCATGAAAGAAAAAACCAAACAGAGTAAATGAGATCAGTGTACACGCTCTCACAAATGACACACAAATGAAATAAATAAAAACCATACAAAACAAACGAAAAGACAAAATATATGCAAAACGTACAATATTGCTTTAGAAATGGTAGCCCAGATTCAGCAACACTCACATCTGTCTTTAAAGAGTTACGTCCAGCTTGCACTTCTCTACGTGTGTGATCAATGGCTGCCCGGCCTGATAACATCTATCAGTACATCAGAGTGGACCGGATTTTCTCCAGACGCAAACACTGCAACAGGTCTCTAATCCAGTGAGTATGCTTCATATGATTCATCCTTCCATTTAAGAAGAATTAGTAGTCGAGCTATCAACGATGCAAAAGCAATGGCATTTCATTTATATTTTGGAAGTTGAGCTTCTCTAGCAACAACTCCAAACATTAGGCGCATTCACACCGCAGTACTTTTCCCACAAAGGTTCATCAATACTTAGTTCATGAGAACTCTTTAGTTCTCATGAACTAAGTACTGATGGGAGGATTAGGCAAATGAAGCCGCTGACGTCACTTCTTCTTCTTCTGCTTTGGGTTTACTGGCAGGCTGCAAACCACTTCACGGCGTATACTGCCGCCCGGAAGTCCCCGGCCGGAAGTCCTCGGAGTTGGGGAAGGCTTCAGTAGAAGCTGCTGGGACTCCCAGCTGCTTCTACTGAAGCCTTCAGAGTAAATCGCCAGAACGCCGACACCTCCTCATCTCCACCGCCCCCATGTTTTATTTTGTGTTGCCATAAGTTATTCTCTCTGCATTTCTGCGCTGGGCTAATGCTAATGCTAATAATGCTAATGCGAGGATAATAAAATGGCGGCTTCACAAAACTTTTTGGGAGTTTTACGGGGCGTGGTTTGCAATCCGCCCAGCCAATCAGAAATAGGAACCTTTTTCTCCCAAGAAAGTCCCTGCTCTCTAGCAGGGACGGAAAAGGGGGTGAAAAGGTTCTCATGAACTCATTTTAGTTCCGGCTCTTTTTGGTGTGAACGCAACATTTCGGAACTATATCGGAACTAAAGTGGGAAAAGTACTGCGGTGTGAACGCGCCTAATGCTGTCAGCGGAGACTGATTGAGAGGAATCTCAAACACTTCTGAGAGAGTTTTAAAAACATCTTCCCAGCAATTGCAAAGCCGGGGAAAAGTCCAAAAGGTGTGGATAAGACTCCCTACTTGATTCTTGCACCTAGCACAGTGTAGACGATGAAGAATGTTAAACTGTAGGAGTCCATGCCGTGCGCAGATAGAGGAGGAGTGAACTTTGTTTAGAATTGAATCCCATGTGTCCTCATCCAATTGTAATTGTAAGTCCTCTTCCCATAGGCCTTTGATTATAGATAAGGAGGGGCAGTCAAGTTGAGAGATGATCTTATATATTTGAGCAGCCATCCACCCGGAGCATTCCGATCCCGATATCCAGTCCGTGGTAAACGACTCCTTGACTTAATGTTAAACTGCCGGCGGGGACCCTGGTTTTTTTTTCACGACACTGTGTCTCAGGGGATCTTAATATTTAAGAACCTATTAATGTGTTATACCAGATTAACGGGAATAATCTCAGCTAACTGACGATACAAACCATTTTTACCAAAACAAAACACAAGTCTCATAAGAAGCATCTAAATGACCCCTTAGCGAAAAATGCTAACGGACATTGGCACATAACTCAAGATAAAAGTACCCTTATTACTTATCGTAGCTGCACATACAAGATATCCGATTAAAGCTGAGGTTCCACAGATTATTTAGGTATATAGTATCATCACTGAGTCATCCGAACTCGCGACAGGGGAAGCAAATACAGACATCACAACATGTACCTTTACGGAGCCATGAGACCTGAAAAACAGGCTCAGGGTTTAACAGGTTCAGACGACCCGCTTGGCGCAAACAGCACAAATGTTCACATGTTTTCGGCGGGAGGCTTTATCTTCGTAGTGTAGTATTCCATCGCGGATTGGGGAGAGTCGAAAATCTTCGTCTCACTGCGGAAAGTGATCCGCAGTCGTGCCGGATAAAGGAGCCCATTTCTGACGTCTGCCCTGCGAAGCACAGCCTTCACCTCATGATGCCGCTCTGCAGTCAGAGAATATGAACTTCTGGGTGCCGCCGAGCAGCTTGCCTTTCTGACGAGGGAGTTTCAGTATTTCCTCTTTCACTTGAAAAAGATGAACCTTACAGAGGAAGGAGCGTGGGCGCTCTCCGTCTTTAGGTCGGGAGGCGGGCACACGGTGAGCACGGTCAAGCACCGGTGCTTTCTCCAGTCCGGTAAACAATTTGTGACGCATGTTAGAGATGAACGTAGTAGGGTTGCCTTGTTCAACACCTTCTGGTATTCCAACAATGTGTAGATTGCAACGTCTCCCTCTATTCTCCAGGTCGTCTGTTGTCTTTAGCTGAGTGCTGCGGGCTTCCAGAGAGTCGATCCGGGCGGCCAGGGTGTTCAAACCTTCCTCATGATCAGCAAGTTGAGTCTCACATTCATCCAATTCAGCTCTTACTGGTGCAATCGCAAGCTGACTGTCTGTCTTGAGCGAGGAAACTTCATCCTGAATCACTTCCCTTACAATTCTGCGGATGTCCTCTAGCATGTTGTTGCGTTGATCCTAACCCCCTGATCGCACCGGAAGCGTCTGCGCTGCGCTGCGCTGCGCTGCGCTGCGCTGCGACCTCCTCCTGCGTCATAACCCACCAGGCGCGTTTCAAAACGTTGCGGAAGCGGAGCGTCGTGTGTGCAGCCTCGCAGTTGTTGTTGATTTTGGAATATTTCCTGGACATTTGTACTTCTACAAGTAAGTAGGCTACGTTATGTTTGTGTCTGTTTAAATCGTGTTTATTGTTGTTATTTCCTATTTTGTTGGGTTGTAGACTACAGACACAGTTAATAATAATTGTAATATTCCAGTTATAAACGACATGAATCAAAGATGTTGCTGTATTTTAGTGGTAAACAAATATGCATTCATCATCATAATTATTCTATATATATATATAATTTACAGTGCCTGTAAACCGGAGGAGAATGCTGGCATGTATTCTCCTACTTGAAAGACTACGGGGTGGGGGGAGGAGAAGGAGCCGGTTTTGGGTGCACCCCCTCAGCCAGCAAAGGAGACAACAAGGTGATTTTCATCACTTCCTGTCTGCGCCGCTTCAAAAATAGGATTCATCCTATATTTTAGAAATTCCTTGCGGCGAGGAGCTTCTGGGACGCTTCGAGCCGCGGCGCAGCGGGTCTGGTGGAATAGCACCCATTGACTAGAGTGGCCGCGATCGCTAAAAACGCCGCAGCGCAGCGCAGACGCTCCTGGTGGGATTAGGGGGTTAGCCTCAGCCATGCTACTGGTTAAACTAGCAGTTGTCTTGTTCGCCTTTGGAGGCATGATAGCTGCACATATATCCCAGTAGTAGATCACAGATAGCTTTAATCTTAAACTGGCTCAAGTTTTGGTCGAATTAGAACAAAAAATAGCAGGATGTTAATGGATTTATTATGAAGTACCAGAACCACCTGTTGGATCCGTCTACTCCATTAGACGCCCCTAGCGGTTTCTGTAAAAGCTTCAAATTCTTTACAGAAGTTAAACATCTGATTCTTTTTACAGTCTGCATTTACAGGGAATTCACTTTTGGATGTTGTGATTTTAATTAGCTCCTCTGACTTAAATCCTCAGTGACAGTAGCTGAGGCTCATGGGAAATGTAGTTTTTTAAGACACATTTTAGGCCATTTCCGAGAAATAAACATCATCCATAAAACATTATACAGCTGTTTTCACATCCAACCGTGTCTGTATGAAAACCTAAAGTACTAACACACACACACACACACCTTCTGAGCCGTATCCATGGTGATAGCCAGGCCGTTGGGCACCAGGCCGGCTGTCTTGTGTTTCTTCACCAGACGCACCGACACCACGGGGATACACACCTGCAGGGACAGGAAACACACACTTTATGGTGAAGGGCAGAGCAAACACTTCCTGTCTCTGGGGTGCAAAGTAACTAAGTACATTTACTCACTTTACAAAGATCTGAGGTCGTTCTTTCATTAATGGAGCGTGTCTTTGTTCTGCTGCTTTATAATACCACTACTGCACATCACATCAGAGGTAAATATCAATATAAAGAGTACCTTTTACTCTTGTACATTTCCACATATAAGTACTTTTCCTTTAACTGTCTCTCTCCTATTTATGTGATAACAACCCTAGTCTTTTCATGAACAGGAAGTTGTCTTCACCTCAACGTGTTTTTGAGCTCTAATGAGTTTCAGGAAGAAGCTTATTTAAAGTTATTTTGAATATGAAAAAAGAGTCTTTGAATGTCCTCTCAC
The DNA here is from genome assembly GCA_028583405.1 of Pogonophryne albipinna. Classification (NCBI taxonomy): domain Eukaryota; kingdom Metazoa; phylum Chordata; class Actinopteri; order Perciformes; family Artedidraconidae; genus Pogonophryne; species Pogonophryne albipinna. The sequence goes on along the minus strand of JAPTMU010000028.1, from coordinate 1,237,026 downwards.
CTTGATGTCTTTCCCGAACAGGTTAGCGTAGAAACACAGCCAGTTTCTGGAGATGTAGAGACGGCCCTGCAGCAGGATGTCCCGCAACAACGCACACGAATACACTGCAGACAGGTGAGAGACAGGTGAAGAACAGGTGATGAAGAGGAGAAGAACAGGTGATGAAGAGGAGAAGAACAGGTGATGAGGAGGTGATGAACAGGTGATGAGCAGGTGATGAAGAGGAGAAGAGCAGGTGAAGAACAGGTGATGAACAGGTGATGAAGAGGAGAAGAGCAGGTGATGAAGAGGTGAAGAACAGGTGATGAGGAGGTGATGAACAGGTGATGAGCAGGTGATGAAGAGGAGAAGAGCAGGTGATGAAGAGGTGAAGAACAGGTGAAGAAGAGGTGAAGAACAGGTGATGAAGAGGTGAAGAACAGGTGATGAAGAGGTGAAGAAGAGGTGATGAACAGGTGATGAAGAGGTGATGAATAGGTGATGAAGAGGTGATGAACAGGTGATGAACAGGTGATGAAGAGGTGATGAACAGGTGATGAAGAGGTGATGAATAGGTGATGAAGAGGTGATGAACAGGTGATGAAGAGGTGATGAACAGGTGATGAACAGGTGATGAAGAGGTGATGAACAGGTGATGAAGAGGTGATGAACAGGTGATGAAGAGGTGATGAACAGGTGATGAAGAGGTGATGAACAGGTGATGAAGAGGTGATGAACAGGTGATGAAGAGGTGAAGAACAGGTGATGAAGAGGAGAAGAGCAGGTGAAGAACAGGTGATGAAGAGGTGAAGAACAGGTGATGAGGAGGTGATGAACAGGTGATGAGGAGGTGATGAAGAGGAGAAGAGCAGGTGATGAACAGGTGATGAAGAGGTGATGAACAGGTGATGAAGAGGTGAAGAACAGGTGATGAAGAGGAGAAGAGCAGGTGAAGAACAGGTGATGAAGAGGTGAAGAACAGGTGATGAGGAGGTGATGAACAGGTGATGAGCAGGTGATGAAGAGGAGAAGAGCAGGTGATGAGCAGGTGATGAGGAGGTGATGAACAGGTGATGAAGAGGAGAAGAACAGGTGATGAACAGGTGATGAAGAGGTGATGAACAGGTGATGAAGAGGTGATGAACAGGTGATGAAGAGGTGAAGAACAGGTGATGAGGAGGTGATGAACAGGTGATGAGCAGGTGATGAAGAGGAGAAGAACAGGTGATGAGCAGGTGATGAGGAGGTGATGAACAGGTGATGAAGAGGAGAAGAACAGGTGATGAACAGGTGATGAAGAGGTGATGAACAGGTGATGAAGAGGTGAAGAACAGGTGATGAAGAGGAGAAGAGCAGGTGAAGAACAGGTGATGAAGAGGTGAAGAACAGGTGATGAGCAGGTGATGAAGAGGAGAAGAGCAGGTGATGAAGAGGAGAAGAGCAGGTGATGAGCAGGTGATGAGGAGGTGATGAACAGGTGATGAGCAGGTGAAGAACAGGTGATGAGGAGGAGAAGAACAGGTGATGAGGAGGTGATGAACAGGTGATGAGCAGGTGAAGAACAGGTGATGAGGAGGTGAAGAACAGGTGAAGAACAGGTGATGAAAAGGAGAAGAGCAGATGAAGAACAGGTGATGAAGAGGAGAAGAACAGGTGATGAGGAGGTGATGAACAGGTGATGAGCAGGTGAAGAACAGGTGAAGAACAGGTGAAGAACAGGTGATGAAGAGGAGAAGAACAGGTGAAGAACAGGTGAAGAACAGGTGATGAACAGGTGATGAGCAGGTGATGAAGAGGAGAAGAACAGGTGAAGAACAGGCGATGAACAGGTGATGAAGAGGAGAAGAGCAGGTGATGAAGAGGAGAAGAGCAGGTGATGAAGAGGAGAAGAGCAGGAGAAGAACAGGTGATGAAGAGGAGAAGAGCAGGTGATGAAGAGGAGAAGAGCAGGAGAAGAACAGGTGATGAAGAGGAGAAGAGCAGGTGATGAAGAGGAGAAGAGCAGGTGATGAAGAGCAGGCGTCTCACCCTTCATGAGGATCTCCTCTCGGGGCACGCTCTGGAACAGCTTGTGGTACTGAGAGTTGTATTTGCTGACAGTCTGTGGAGAAAACACGAGAGACAAAGTTATTCAATACAGAATACAATGTTGTTTCTCAAGAAAAACAAGCCTTTTTCCAGGAGTCTGAATTCTGGACTTTGAAGGCTTCTGGACTTTGAAGGCTTCTGGACTTTGAAGGCTTCTGGACTTTGAAGGCTTCTGGACTTTGAAGGCTTCGTTATTTGAATCTCTCTCAAGAACTACAGGTAGTATCTGAGTACTGCGCTCAGAGCTTTGTTTTGTCTGCTGCTTCGTGGGTCATGGTGTGAACACACCTGTCTTTATTCTCTGAGACTTCCTGTTTCCTGTTTCCTGTCTGAAACAACAGAGACTGAACCAACAGAGACTGAACCAACAGAGACTGAACCAACAGAGACTGAAACAACAGAGACTGAACCAACAGAGACTGAACCAACAGAGACTGAACCAACAGAGACTGAACCAACAGAGACTGAACCAACAGAGACTGAACCAACAGAGACTGAACCAACAGAGACTGAACCAACAGAGACTGAACCAACAGAGACTGAACCAACAGAGAGCAGACGGAGACGCTCACTTCAATTGGTTTGATTTTATTTACTTTTGTGATTCTGGAGGTGAAAAAAAAAGACATTCATCTGAAAGAAAAATATCAAAAAGTTAAAGAGAAAATATTAGTAAAACCCTGAAGAAAATAAATCGAATATTCTCTGAGATTATACATTCATTTATTGTGAGATCAAAAAATATATTGTTAATAGTAGTTGATATTTTAGTCTTAAATTAATAAGAACAACATTTAAATTCTCTGAGGATAAATAGTTAAATATTTACTGAGTACATGTATAAATATAAATATGACATTTAAATTGTAAACTCTCACGTCTGATGAGAGACTGACTGGTTGCTGAAACAGATCTCTGCCACACACACACACACACACACACACACACACACACACACACACACACACACACACACACACACACACACACACACACACACACACACACACACACACACACACACACACACACACACACACACACACACACACACACACACACACACACACACACACACACACACACACACACACACACACACACACACACACACACCTCACCACGTTATCATGGAGACGGGACAGACGCCGGAAACCTCTACAGAGACTAAAAAAAGATTTGAAAAGATCTCCTGCTGTCATATACAGAGAGAGTGTGTGTGTGTGTGTGTGTGTGTGTGTGTGTGTGTGTGTGTGTGTGTGTGAGTGACTCACTGATCCTCTGTAACATTTCTTCACGTCTTCGTAGGTCAGGTCGTCGATCAGCTGCAGTCTGCAACACACAACACGTCTCATGACATCCTAACATGTTTACTGAAATGAAAGAATGTCAGTTAGTAATAATTATATGAATAATGAATATAAACAAATGCTGATGATATTTGAGCGGCTCGTGTTGTGTGCAGGGTTTTCAGCTGTTTTGATTTCTGCATGATCCTCATGGCTCCATTTGCATGACCGTCCTCACTGAGGTCTGACACAAATAATCAATCAATCAATCAATGTTTATTCATATAGCCCAATATCACAAATGTTACATTTGTCTCAGTGGACTTCACAGTTTGTACAGAATATCAGTATGACAATACGACACCCTCTGTCCTCAGACCCTCTGTCCTCAGACCCTCTGTCCTCAGACCCTCTGTCCTCAGACCCTCTGTCCTTAGACCCTCTGTCCTTAGACCCTCTGTCCTCAGACCCTCTGTCCTTAGACCCTCTGTCCTTAGACCCTCTGTCCTCAGACCCTCTGTCCTCAGACCCTCTGTCCTCAGACCCTCTGTCCTTAGACCCTCTGTCCTCAGACCCTCTGTCCTTAGACCCTCTGTCCTCAGACCCTCTGTCCTTAGACCCTCTGTCCTCAGACCCTCTGTCCTCAGACCCTCTGTCCTTAGACCCTCTGTCCTCAGACCCTCTGTCCTCAGACCCTCTGTCCTTAGACCCTCTGTCCTTAGACCCTCTGTCCTCAGACCCTCTGTCCTTAGACCCTCTGTCCTTAGACCCTCTGTCCTCAGACCCTCTGTCCTTAGACCCTCTGTCCTTAGACCCTCTGTCCTTAGACCCTCTGTCCTCAGACCCTCTGTCCTTAGACCCTCTGTCCTCAGACCCTCTGTCCTTAGACCCTCTGTCCTCAGACCCTCTGTCCTTAGACCCTCTGTCCTTAGACCCTCTGTCCTTAGACCCTCACATCGTACAAGGAAACACTTCCGTAGAAACCCCACAGTTTAAAGGGAACATGGGAGAAAGCTCAGGGAGAGCAACAGAGGAGGGATCCCTCTCCCAGGACGGACAGACGTGCAATAGATGCCGTGTGTAAATTGAAAAGATAATACATTTGCAACATAGGTAGTCCAAATGTTTGGAAATGCATGTGTGTATAATAGGAAGATGAATCCACGAGGATATCCATCCAGGACCTATGATCCAGGACCACAGCCACGACTCAAGATCCAGGGCTCGCGATGCAGGACACAGGACCGCAGGATCATCCATGACTCCGGATCCCAGCGTATATAGACACCAAAAAGAAAGAGATTTGGGGAAGCTGGGTTAATCGGAACATGAGAGTCCACAGGTATAGACAGAGAGAAGGAAGAAGTAAGATGTCCCCCGACAAACTAAGCCTATATCAGCAAAACTAGGGGCTGAATCTAATCAGCCCTAACTATAAGCTTTATCAAAAAGGAAGGTCTTAAGCGCACTCTTAAAAACGGATGGGGTGTCTGCCGCCCGAACACAAACTGGAAGCTGATTCCACAAATGTGGAGCTTGATAAGAAAAGGCTCTGGCTCCCATTGTACTTTTAGAGACTCTAGGAACAACCAACAACCCTGCATTCTTGGAACGCAATGCCCTAGTAGGACAGTAGGGTATAATGAGTTCTTTAAGGTAAGATGGCGCCTGCCCATTAAGGGCTTTGTAGGCGAGAAGAAGAATTTTAAATTCTATCCTGTGTTCTATAGGGAGCCAGTGTAAGGCAGCCAGAACAGGAGTAATGTGGTCCCTTTTCCTAACTCTGGTTAGTACACGAGCTGCAGCATTTTGAATCAGCTGAAGCCACTTGACTGACTTCTTGGTACACCCTGATAATAAAGAGTTACAATAATCCAGCCTTGAAGTAACAAATGCATGGACTAGTTTCTCTGCATCGTTTTGAGGCAAGATATGCCTGATTTTTGCAATGTTACGTAGATGGAAGTAGGCGGTCCTTGAAATAGATTTTATGTGGGTGTTAAAGGATAAATCCTGATCAAATATAACACCAAGATTCTTTACAGTCTCACTGGAGGCCAAATTAATGCCATCCATAGTTAGTATATCTTTAGATAGTTTGTTTCGTAGATTCTTCGGGCCAAGTACAATAACTTCAGTTTTGGTCGTGTTTAACATCAAAAAGTTTAAGGTCATCCACGTTTTTAAGTCCTAGAGGCAGTCTTGAATTTTATTTAGATGATCAATTTCATCAGGCTTGATTGATAAATATAGTTGAGTATCATCCGCATAACAATGAAAATAAGTGTGTGTGTGTGTGTGTGTGTGTGTGTGTGTGTGTGTGTGTGTGTGTGTGTGTGTGTGTGTGTGTCTGCTCCAGTAAAAACAAGCGTCTTAAGGAAAAGGTGGATTAGCAGCTTGTGTTTGAGCTCCTGTTGTTACAAATATTACATGAATTTCAAGCAAAATGAGAAAACCACCTGATGTCCCTGAACACATCACCTGGGATCACTGCAGGGGGGATTTGGTCAAATTGGGAAGTCACAAGGAGACATCAAATGACCACAAAGAGATGCAACCAATCAGAAAGGGCCGATCAAATCAACACAAGACACAAAACATCCAAAAATACAACATAACCAACAACTTATATTTAAATTAAAGAGCCGCCAATGCGCTGATAGCTAGCTAGATAGCTATCATTCGCTAGCTAGATAGCTATCATTCGCTAGCTAGCGGGTTAGACGGGAAGCTAAGGTAAGCTAGCTAACTACAGTCGGTAGATAGTGAATAATAGCTAGCTTGATTTACGGATATATATCAATAGATAGCTAAAGTTCACTATCTAACTATCACCCTGACAGGTTGGCTGGTCTCTGGTTGTCTTTCTAAATGTCAGCGCTGTGGACCTCTGTCTTCTGTCACTGAGAGTTACTCTGAAGTGTCCTCATGGTCTTCAGTCTGCAGTCTCACATGTTCTGGTTCTTCACTGAGAGTTACTCTGAAGTGTCCTCATGGTCTTCAGTCTTCAGTCTCATATGTTCTGGTTCTTCACTGAGAGTTACTCTGAAGTGTCCTCATGGTCTTCAGTCTTCAGTCTCATATGTTCTGGTTCTTCTGTCACTGAGAGTTACTCTGAAGTGTCCTCATGGTCTTCAGTCTGCAGTCTCATATGTTCTGGTTCTTCTGTCACTGAGAGTTATTCTAAAGTGTCCTCATGGTCTTCAGTCTGCAGTCTCATATGTTCTGGTTCTTCTGTCACTGAGAGTTATTCTAAAGTGTCCTCATGGTCTTCAGTCTGCATCTCATATGTTCTGGTTCTTCTGTCACTGAGAGTTATTCTAAAGTGTCCTCATGGTCTTCAGTCTGCAGTCTCATATGTTCTGGTTCTTCTCTGAGAGTTATTCTGAAGTGTCCTCATGGCCTTCAGTCTGCAGTCTCACATGTTCTGGTTCTTCTCTGAGAGTTATTCTAAAGTGTCCTCGTGGTCTTCAGTCTTCAGTCTCATATGTTCTGGTTCTTCTGTCAGGGAGAGTTACTCTAAAGTGTCCTCATGGTTTTCAGTCTGCAGTCTCATATGTTCTGGTTCTTCTGTCAGGGAGAGTTACTCTGAAGTGTCCTCATGGTTTTCAGTCTGCAGTCTCATATGTTCTGGTTCTTCACTGAGAGTTATTCTAAAGTGTCCTCATGGTCTTCAGTCTTCAGTCTCACATGTTCTGGTTCTTCACTGAGAGTTATTCTAAAGTGTCCTCATGGTCTTCAGTCTGCAGTCTCATATGTTCTGGTTCTTCTGTCAGGGAGAGTTACTCTGAAGTGTCCTCATGGTTTTCAGTCTGCAGTCTCATATGTTCTGGTTCTTCACTGAGAGTTATTCTAAAGTGTCCTCATGGTCTTCAGTCTTCAGTCTCACATGTTCTGGTTCTTCACTGAGAGTTATTCTAAAGTGTCCTCATGGTCTTCAGTCTGCAGTCTCATATGTTCTGGTTCTTCTGTCAGGGAGAGTTACTCTGAAGTGTCCTCATGGTCTTCAGTCTGCAGTCTCATATGTTCTGGTTCTTCTGTTACTGAGAGTTATTCTAAAGTGTCCTCGTGGTCTTCAGTCTTCAGTCTCATATGTTCTGGTTCTTCTGTCAGGGAGAGTTACTCTAAAGTGTCCTCATGGTTTTCAGTCTGCAGTCTCATATGTTCTGGTTCTTCTGTCAGGGAGAGTTACTCTGAAGTGTCCTCATGGTTTTCAGTCTGCAGTCTCATATGTTCTGGTTCTTCACTGAGAGTTATTCTAAAGTGTCCTCGTGGTCTTCAGTCTGCAGTCTCATATGTTCTGGTTCTTCTGTCAGGGAGAGTTACTCTGAAGTGTCCTCATGGTCTTCAGTCTGCAGTCTCATATGTTCTGGTTCTTCACTGAGAGTTATTCTAAAGTGTCCTCATGGTCTTCAGTCTGCAGTCTCATATGTTCTGGTTCTTCTCTGAGAGTTACTCTGAAGTGTCCTCATGGTCTTCAGTCTGCAGTCTCATATGTTCTGGTTCTTCTGTTACTGAGAGTTATTCTGAAGTGTCCTCATGGTCTTCAGTCTTCAGTCTCATATGTTCTGGTTCTTCTCTGAGAGTTACTCTAAAGTGTCCTCATGGTTTTCAGTCTGCAGTCTCATATGTTCTGGTTCTTCTGTCACTGAGAGTTATTCTAAAGTGTCCTCATGGTCTTCAGTCTTCAGTCTCACATGTTCTGGTTCTTCTCTGAGAGTTATTCTAAAGTGTCCTCATGGTCTTCAGTCTGCAGTCTCACATGTTCTGGTTCTTCTCTGAGAGTTACTCTAAAGTGTCCTCATGGTTTTCAGTCTGCAGTCTCATATGTTCTGGTTCTTCTGTCACTGAGAGTTATTCTAAAGTGTCCTCATGGTCTTCAGTCTTCAGTCTCATATGTTCTGGTTCTTCTCTGAGAGTTATTCTAAAGTGTCCTCATGGTCTTCAGTCTGCAGTCTCACATGTTCTGGTTCTTCTCTGAGAGTTATTCTAAAGTGTCCTCATGGTCTTCAGTCTGCAGTCTCATATGTTCTGGTTCTTCTCTGAGAGTTACTCTAAAGTGTCCTCATGGTCTTCAGTCTTCAGTCTCATATGTTCTGGTTCTTCACTGAGAGTTATTCTAAAGTGTCCTCATGGTCTTCAGTCTGCAGTCTCATATGTTCTGGTTCTTCACTGAGAATTATTCTAAAGTGTCCTCATGGTCTTCAGTCTGCAGTCTCATATGTTCTGGTTCTTCTGTCAGTGAGAGTTACTCTGAAGTGTCCTCATGGTCTTCAGTCTTCAGTCTCATATGTTCTGGTTCTTCACTGAGAATTATTCTAAAGTGTCCTCATGGTCTTCAGTCTGCAGTCTCATATGTTCTGGTTCTTCTGTCAGTGAGAGTTACTCTGAAGTGTCCTCATAGTCTTCAGTCTGCAGTCTCATATGTTCTGGTTCTTCTGTCAGGGAGAGTTACTCTGAAGTGTCCTCATGGTCTTCAGTCTTCAGTCTCATATGTTCTGGTTCTTCTGTCACTGAGAGTTACTCTAAAGTGTCCTCATGGTCTTCAGTCTGCAGTCTCATATGTTCTGGTTCTTCACTGAGAGTTATTCTAAAGTGTCCTCATGGTCTTCAGTCTGCAGTCTCATATGTTCTGGTTCTTCTGTCAGGGAGAGTTACTCTGAAGTGTCCTCATGGTCTTCAGTCTTCAGTCTCATATCTTCTGGTTCTTCACTGAGAGTTATTCTAAAGTGTCCTCATGGTCTTCAGTCTTCAGTCTCATATGTTCTGGTTCTTCTCTGAGAGTTAATCTAAAGTGTCCTCATGGTCTTCAGTCTTCAGTCTCATATGTTCTGGTTCTTCACTGAGAGTTATTCTAAAGTGTCCTCATGGTCTTCAGTCTTCAGTCTCATATGTTCTGGTTCTTCTGTCACTGAGAGTTATTCTAAAGT
>JAPTMU010000028.1:1220240-1222740 GCA_028583405.1 Pogonophryne albipinna | reverse complement strand
CAATGCGCTGATAGCTAGCTAGATAGCTATCATTCGCTAGCTAGATAGCTATCATTCGCTAGCTAGCGGGTTAGACGGGAAGCTAAGGTAAGCTAGCTAACTACAGTCGGTAGATAGTGAATAATAGCTAGCTTGATTTACGGATATATATCAATAGATAGCTAAAGTTCACTATCTAACTATCACCCTGACAGGTTGGCTGGTCTCTGGTTGTCTTTCTAAATGTCAGCGCTGTGGACCTCTGTCTTCTGTCACTGAGAGTTACTCTGAAGTGTCCTCATGGTCTTCAGTCTGCAGTCTCACATGTTCTGGTTCTTCACTGAGAGTTACTCTGAAGTGTCCTCATGGTCTTCAGTCTTCAGTCTCATATGTTCTGGTTCTTCACTGAGAGTTACTCTGAAGTGTCCTCATGGTCTTCAGTCTTCAGTCTCATATGTTCTGGTTCTTCTGTCACTGAGAGTTACTCTGAAGTGTCCTCATGGTCTTCAGTCTGCAGTCTCATATGTTCTGGTTCTTCTGTCACTGAGAGTTATTCTAAAGTGTCCTCATGGTCTTCAGTCTGCAGTCTCATATGTTCTGGTTCTTCTGTCACTGAGAGTTATTCTAAAGTGTCCTCATGGTCTTCAGTCTGCATCTCATATGTTCTGGTTCTTCTGTCACTGAGAGTTATTCTAAAGTGTCCTCATGGTCTTCAGTCTGCAGTCTCATATGTTCTGGTTCTTCTCTGAGAGTTATTCTGAAGTGTCCTCATGGCCTTCAGTCTGCAGTCTCACATGTTCTGGTTCTTCTCTGAGAGTTATTCTAAAGTGTCCTCGTGGTCTTCAGTCTTCAGTCTCATATGTTCTGGTTCTTCTGTCAGGGAGAGTTACTCTAAAGTGTCCTCATGGTTTTCAGTCTGCAGTCTCATATGTTCTGGTTCTTCTGTCAGGGAGAGTTACTCTGAAGTGTCCTCATGGTTTTCAGTCTGCAGTCTCATATGTTCTGGTTCTTCACTGAGAGTTATTCTAAAGTGTCCTCATGGTCTTCAGTCTTCAGTCTCACATGTTCTGGTTCTTCACTGAGAGTTATTCTAAAGTGTCCTCATGGTCTTCAGTCTGCAGTCTCATATGTTCTGGTTCTTCTGTCAGGGAGAGTTACTCTGAAGTGTCCTCATGGTCTTCAGTCTGCAGTCTCATATGTTCTGGTTCTTCTGTTACTGAGAGTTATTCTAAAGTGTCCTCGTGGTCTTCAGTCTTCAGTCTCATATGTTCTGGTTCTTCTGTCAGGGAGAGTTACTCTAAAGTGTCCTCATGGTTTTCAGTCTGCAGTCTCATATGTTCTGGTTCTTCTGTCAGGGAGAGTTACTCTGAAGTGTCCTCATGGTTTTCAGTCTGCAGTCTCATATGTTCTGGTTCTTCACTGAGAGTTATTCTAAAGTGTCCTCGTGGTCTTCAGTCTGCAGTCTCATATGTTCTGGTTCTTCTGTCAGGGAGAGTTACTCTGAAGTGTCCTCATGGTCTTCAGTCTGCAGTCTCATATGTTCTGGTTCTTCACTGAGAGTTATTCTAAAGTGTCCTCATGGTCTTCAGTCTGCAGTCTCATATGTTCTGGTTCTTCTCTGAGAGTTACTCTGAAGTGTCCTCATGGTCTTCAGTCTGCAGTCTCATATGTTCTGGTTCTTCTGTTACTGAGAGTTATTCTGAAGTGTCCTCATGGTCTTCAGTCTTCAGTCTCATATGTTCTGGTTCTTCTCTGAGAGTTACTCTAAAGTGTCCTCATGGTTTTCAGTCTGCAGTCTCATATGTTCTGGTTCTTCTGTCACTGAGAGTTATTCTAAAGTGTCCTCATGGTCTTCAGTCTTCAGTCTCACATGTTCTGGTTCTTCTCTGAGAGTTATTCTAAAGTGTCCTCATGGTCTTCAGTCTGCAGTCTCACATGTTCTGGTTCTTCTCTGAGAGTTACTCTAAAGTGTCCTCATGGTTTTCAGTCTGCAGTCTCATATGTTCTGGTTCTTCTGTCACTGAGAGTTATTCTAAAGTGTCCTCATGGTCTTCAGTCTTCAGTCTCATATGTTCTGGTTCTTCTCTGAGAGTTATTCTAAAGTGTCCTCATGGTCTTCAGTCTGCAGTCTCACATGTTCTGGTTCTTCTCTGAGAGTTATTCTAAAGTGTCCTCATGGTCTTCAGTCTGCAGTCTCATATGTTCTGGTTCTTCTCTGAGAGTTACTCTAAAGTGTCCTCATGGTCTTCAGTCTTCAGTCTCATATGTTCTGGTTCTTCACTGAGAGTTATTCTAAAGTGTCCTCATGGTCTTCAGTCTGCAGTCTCATATGTTCTGGTTCTTCACTGAGAATTATTCTAAAGTGTCCTCATGGTCTTCAGTCTGCAGTCTCATATGTTCTGGTTCTTCTGTCAGTGAGAGTTACTCTGAAGTGTCCTCATGGTCTTCAGTCTTCAGTCTCATATGTTCTGGTTCTTCACTGAGAATTATTCTAAAGTGTCCTCATGGTCTTCAGTCTGCA
>JAPTMU010000028.1:1172740-1215240 GCA_028583405.1 Pogonophryne albipinna | reverse complement strand
ATCACATGGAGGAATCCCATTGGACCAGGGAGATGCTGCCTTCAGGGACCAACACAGAAACAACACATTCTCTGTTCTACCTGTCAGTGTGAGCTGCAGTTCCTCACCTGAAGGGCAGGGGGCAGTGTGTGTCCTCCTCTCTGGGGGGGTCCACCTCGTGGGGCGGCAGCAAGCTAACATCGTCGCCCTGCTCCGTGTTCTCCGACATCATCAGCCTGAAACAAAAACATTCAGATATATGGAACAGACCCTCCCGATCCCTGAAGGTAGACCTGATCCCGACCCTCTGATGGATCTGGGGTTCATCTGGGATTGAGTCTGACTTCATTGACCTGTTGGTTCATGTTGAGGACCTGATCTACAGATAGAGACTGAGGACACAACCCTGTCTCCTAAAAATGACGTTCCCACAGAACTAAACTGCATTCTCAATTACGTTTATCTAGAAACATATTTTCTCCCACGTTACGTTTCTTATGAACGTTTCTTAAATACGTTTATTTTCTACATATCTTTGCCATTTATTGTCTTGCTTATAATAATGATAATAGTCATTTATAAATATCATTTTAGAGCACACATTTCAAATCAGTAGGCGAGGCTGTAATTTCTCCAGCTGTTCCTCTCATGAGCGAGGCTGTAATTTCTCCAGCTGTTCCTCTCATGAGCGAGGCTGTAATTTCTCCAGCTGTTCCTCTCATGAGGCAGAAAATAATAGTTTTAACAGCCAAAAAGCTGCCGTGTCGTTTATTGCACCTCAAACATTAAAACAAATCCAGAGTTACGTGTTTCTGTACTTCCTCTAAGAAGAAAGGACAGTAACAGAAGATCTCTGTGACGCCAGATGTGGTGTTCGTAATGCGATATGATATCCGAAAAACTTTTCAGTTTAGGATGGCCGAAGACACTACACTACCCATAATCCCCAGCTATCGTTTGGGACTACAGTCCCGTTGACAAACCCCGTGATTAATCTTCAAGCTCTGTGATTGGATGTTGGAGTGGCAGCGCGCCAACGTTACGCCGAGCGTCAAGCTCTTTGAAATGGAACGAAACCACGGCAGACTATTCAAAACTGGACTCGAACATCCCCCCAGAACTACACATGCTGGCTATTGTGTTTCGCAACATGTTCTCTATGGCACGTCTCTACTGGGAATTGTAGTTTTAAATACGTTTTCCCCAAAAGTAGAAGTTGACAGTATTAAACTGTGTACAGCCTGGAGGTTTAGGCGATAGGAAACACATTGGTGTGTACACATTTAAAACATGTAATTACTAAATGGGTGAACATCGCTTGTGTCCATAATGGGCAGCATTAATATATACCCACATGACAGCTCATTGTTACTTTGTAATTCTACTCCACAATTCAGAGGTTAACCTGGTATTTTTACTCCACTACATTTATTTTAGTTACTTTACAGATTCTGATTAATGATGTGAAATATAAACAACCCTTAAAGCAGACTTTAGTTACACCTGAGTAAAACTCAGGGAAAGGTGATTGTGCCAACAATCAGGAGAGATATTTGATAGTTGCTGCTTGAGAAGACTAAACATGTATCTGCAGATCTCTATAAAGTATATTCATTACTCGTTATTCTCTACTAATAGTTCATTAAAGACTGTATATTTTGGCTATTTTGCACATCCCTTTCAAGATTTCAAGATGTTCTAAGGTTTATTGACATATCATATACACAACTAGTGTAGTTATGCAATGAATGAAGAACTTGGGTCACAGGTTCCTCAACAGTGCATTACGACATCTATCAATATGTGTGTACCTCCAACATTAAACTGTAAAATAAGTGCTTCAACATAGTTAACATTGCAGGAAAGCAATATATTAGACGTTAAGTACTTTGTCAGGCTTAATATTTATCTGTAGATAGATACCCCCAAAGCTCTTTTCTTATTTGAAAGAAGACCTTGTCACGATCTGTCTGTGTTGTGTTTTTGTCATGTCTAGGGCCCGTTCTCATTTCAGCAAATCCCCCTCCTCGACTCCTCGACTCCTCGGTCCTCCGGTAGTGACCCGGAAATGAATTTCAGCGCGCCATGTTGAAGGACATCTCATTTCTCTAAATGCACTTCGAGGACCGAGCATCGAGCATCGAGCATCGAGCATCGAGGAGGCTCTCTGGAGGAGCTCTAACCGAGGATACACTGATGGGTCCTCCACGGTCCTCCACGGCTCCTTCGTGGATGCATTTCCGGCAACAGAGATGTTTCAAAGAGTCGTGACGCACGGCCGGACTGATCTCAGCCAATGACAGCTCTGCATGCATCCCCTGGATATTATTTTATTAACTGCTCTCATCGCGACGCGATGTTTCCAGAGAGAACAGCTGTGAGGTCCGTGCAGAAAGCAGAGCAGTGTGTATAATATATATCACTCAGTAGAACAGGCCTACTCTCTTTGCTTTAGTTTAGTAGATATCTACAAACAAAGAGTCCAGATGTTTCTAAAACCATTTAGTGCTTCACATAATAAAATACACAACGGCTGTTAGGCTGTTAGCTGTAGGTGCGTGTGTGTGTGTGGTACAGTGTGTGCGTAGATGCAGCGGACAGACAGGTCTCAGTTGGTTTGGTGTCCTCTGCTTACTTTTAATACTTGTAAATAAAACTTTTGGTCCGTCATTTATTTCCCTCATTGTAGCGACCAGAGAGGGGGGGGGGATATATCCAGTCTCTGATAGTGTTACGTTATTATGAGAGTGCTCTGTTTGATTCTGAAATTGTATATATATGTATATAAATATATACATATATGTGTGTGTGTCCCCGCATCTGTAGCCTGTTATTGTCTCATTATTCCGCACTGTGAATGAATCAAAGTCATCATGAACTCATCTGTCCATCAGACAGAGGGCTGCTGTGCCTCCTGTCATCATTAATGGACGTCTCTTTAAAATGACCGCTCAGAGGAGAGGAGTTCTCATTTCTCTAACCGCCTGCTGCTTCCCCTCCTCTCTCCTCGGTTCCCCTCCTCGGCTCCTCGGCTCACATCTCCTGTGGGCGGGACTAAGTATCGAGGATAGGAGTCGAGGAGGGGAGTCGAGGAGGGGAGTTAGAGAAATGAGAAAGGGCCCGGTTCTGTCTTTGGTTTCCTGCCTCTGTGTTCCCCCCCCCGTCTTTTCTGTTACTGCTGATTGTGTGCACCTGGTGCCCTGTGTTGTCTCCTCCCCCCTCACCTGTGTCCTGTTCAGTTGATTAGTTTGTGTGCATTTACGTTCTGGTTTTTCTGTCTGTCTTTGTGGGATTATTGATGTTGTTGGAAGGGTTTTTGTTCAGAGGGATTTTTGTGTTCTTGCCTTGCCTTAGTTTTACTTTGTTTCTAGTTTTGCAACAAAAGTATTTTGAATTTGGATATTCTGCATTTGGGTCCTGTGTACCTTTCCCTCCAGCCGTGACAGACCTTAACCTAAAGTATTCTTTAATGTGTTAATAAAGCCTTATTAGTTTGTCTGTTTTGCACATCCTCCTATTAATATCTTTGTACATCCTGCACTAAACTGTTTTATTGTAGAGATCACTTACAGTATCTTCTTGATTTTTTATATTCTATATTTCTATCATTGACCTTCTACTTTCCTCCTATGAAAGTATGTACTCTTAATATGTTGTTCATCAAATAACATTATTCAACAAAAATAATTCAATGACGTGCTTTAACCACTAGGCGGTGCACACAAGGTACACACAGCATACTCATAATAACTTTGCATTATTAGTGTAGGACACTTATGTATGTATAACATCTGAAGATGTGTAGTTTTATTCATGTTTTTACTTAATTGTACAGGATATTGCTATTTCTCATGTTTTACTACACATTAATATCTGATTTGTAAAACATCACAGACAGAAAGGCATATCCGTCATTTAATGGTAAGCTATTGAAATTGTGATTCCATAGATGTGTCTCCCATCACCCAAAACCCCTGACTATTCTCTCAACTCAGTATTTACATTCTTATATTCAAAGAAAATCAGAAATATCTTTAAAAACTACAAGTCCTTTTCTATCAGCTGTGCACCGTTATGGTGTAAATATAACCTATCTACCAATTGGATCAAATATAAAAGTCAGCTGAATTAGTATTGATACTGCAAGGAGACGTATTGTGTGAAAAGAAATGTAAGATGTTGTTTAATTGTTGATATATTTATGATCCACGTCACGTATTCAGTTTTGGCGGCAGTTCTCCAGTTTGTCCAGAAGTCTTCTCATCAGGGCTCTATAAATACAGAACTACGGCAGATCTGTAATATTTAATGCAGCCGAACCGTGTATTACAATGCCGTTATGTGATGACTTCCAAAGAGAAAAGCAAGCACACTCGGAATAAAGTGTTATTATTTTTATTTTTTTATGTTTTCGGATATCATATCGCATTAACATCATATCCCAACATGCTTGCGGCTAAAACATCCAATCAACGAGATTCAAGCTGAGGATCTTGGGTAATCTGTTCAGTGGGTTTGTGTGTATCCTCAAAATGTCCCTTATAGGCCTACGTCTGTTTCCGGTGACTTTATTTACGGCTAAAAAGCCCAAGATTATAGAATTAAACGAATAAATAAAAACAAGAATAATTGTGTGTTATTGTTGAGTAAATAAGGAAAAAAAGATTTTCAAAAATACAGATTTCAGTATTTTGAGGCTCTGAGCCATTTCTTTTCCTTAAGTCCGACATTATACGATTTAAAATAAAAACAAATAAATAAAAAGATAAAACACTGGCATGTAATTTACGTTAGAATAAATAGAATGGTTTTGAATAATAGATGAGAGTAAAATCTATGTCACTTTACAGCCCCGCCCACTTTTGGGGAAACCAACGCTGTCATTTGAACGGAGATCAAGCCTGAAGCCACAGAGCTCTTCTGTTACTGTCCTTTGTTCTTAGAGGAAGTTCAGAAACACTGAAATCTGGATCTGTTTTAATGTTTGAGGTGCAATAAACGACACAGCAGCTTTTTGGCTGTTAAAACTATTATTTTCTGCCTCATGAGAGAAACAGCTGGAGAAATTACAGCCTCTCTCATGAGAGAAACAGCTGGAGAAATTACAGCCTCGCTCATGAGAGGAACAGCTGCAGAAATTACAGCCTCGCTCATGAGAGGAACAGCTGGAGAAATTACAGCCTCGCTCATGAGAGGAACAGCTGCAGAAATACAGACCTCGCTCATGAGAGGAACAGCTGGAGAAATTACAGCCTCGCGCTCACTGAGAGGAACAGCTGGAGAAATTACAGCCTCGCTCATGAGAGGAACAGCTGGAGAAATTACAGCCTCGCTCATGAGAGAACAGCTGGAGAAATTACAGCCTCGCTCATGAGAGGAACAGCTGGAGAAATTACAGCCTCACTCATGAGAGGAAACAGCTGGAGAAATTACAGCCTCGCTCATGAGAGGAACAGCTGGAGAAATTACAGCCTCGCTCATGAGAGGAACAGCTGGAGAAATTACAGCCTCGCTCATGAGAGGAACAGCTGGAGAAATTACAGCCTCGCTCCTGAGAGGAACAGCTGGAGAAATTACAGCCTCGCTCATGAGAGGAACAGCTGGAGAAATTACAGCCTCGCTCATGAGAGGAACAGCTGGAGAAATTACAGCCTCGCTCATGAGAGGAACAGCTGGAGAAATTACAGCCTCGCTCATGAGAGGAACAGCTGGAGAAATTACAGCCTCGCTCATGAGAGGAACAGCTGGAGAAATTACAGCCTCGCTCATGAGAGGAACAGCTGGAGAAATTACAGCCTCGCTCATGAGAGGAACAGCTGGAGAAATTACAGCCTCGCTCATGAGAGGAACAGCTGGAGAAATTACAGCCTCGCTCATGAGAGGAACAGCTGGAGAAATTACAGCCTCGCTCATGAGAGGAACAGCTGGAGAAATTACAGCCTCGCTCATGAGAGAAACAGCTGGAGAAATTACAGCCTCGCTCATGAGAGGAACAGCTGGAGAAATTACAGCCTCTCATGAGAGAAACAGCTGGAGAAATTACAGCCTCTCTCATGAGAGGAACAGCTGGAGAAATTACAGCCTCGCTCATGAGAGGAACAGCTGGAGAAATTACAGCCTCGCTCATGAGAGGAACAGCTGGAGAAATTACAGCCTCGCTCATGAGAGGAACAGCTGGAGAATTACAGCCTCGCTCATGAGAGGAACAGCTGGAGAAATTACAGCCTCGCTCATGAGAGGAACAGCTGGAGAAATTACAGCCTCGCTCATGAGAGAACAGCTGGAGAAATTACAGCCTCGCTCATGAGAGAACAGCTGGAGAAATTACAGCCTCGCTCATGAGAGGAACAGCTGGAGAAATTACAGCCTCGCTCATGAGAGGAACAGCTGGAGAAATTACAGCCTCGCTCATGAGAGAAACAGCTGGAGAAATTACAGCCTCGCTCATGAGAGGAACAGCTGGAGAAATTACAGCTTCGCTCATGAGAGAACAGCTGGAGAAATTACAGCCTCGCTCATGAGAGAAACAGCTGGAGAAATTACAGCCTCGCTCATGAGAGGAACAGCTGGAGAAATTACAGCCTCGCTCATGAGAGAAACAGCTGGAGAAATTACAGCCTCGCTCATGAGAGTAACAGCTGGAGAAATTACAGCCTCGCTCATGAGAGGAACAGCTGGAGAATTACAGCCCGCTCATGAGAGTAAAGCTGGAGAAATTACAGCCTCGCTCATGAGAGGAACAGCTGGAGAAATTACAGCCTCCCTCATGAGAGGAACAGCTGGAGAAATTACAGCCTCGCTCATGAGAGGAACAGCTGGAGAAATTACAGCCTCGCTCATGAGAGGAACAGCTGGAGAAATTACAGCCTCGCCATGAGAGGAACAGCTGGAGAAATTACAGCCTCGCTCATGAGAGTAACAGCTGGAGAAATTACAGCCTCGCTCATGAGAGGAACAGCTGGAGAAATTACAGCCTCGCTCATGAGAGGAAAGCTGGAGAAATTACAGCCTCGCTCATGAGAGTAAACAGCTGGAGAAATTACAGCCTCGCTCATGAGAGGAACAGCTGGAGAAATTACAGCCTCGCTCATGAGAGGAACAGCTGGAGAAATTACAGCCTCTCTCATGAGAGGAACAGCTGGAGAATTACAGCCTCGCTCATGAGAGGAACAGCTGGAGAAATTACAGCCTCTCATGAGAGGAACAGCTGGAGAAATTACAGCCTCGCTCATGAGAGAAACAGCTGGAGAAATTACGCCTCGCTCATGAGAGGAAACAGCTGGAGAAATTACAGCCTCGCTCATGAGAGGAACAGCTGGAGAAAATTACAGCCTCTCTCATGAGAGTAACAGCTGGAGAAATTACAGCCTCGCTCATGAGAGGAACAGCTGGAGAAATTACAGCCGCGCTCATGAGAGAAAACAGCTGGAGAAATTACAGCCTCGCTCATGAGAGAAACAGCTGGAGAAATTACAGCCTCGCTCCTGAGAGTAACAGCTGGAGAAATTACAGCCTCGCTCATGAGAGGAACAGCTGGAGAAATTACAGCCTCGCTCATGAGAGAAACAGCTGGAGAAATTACAGCCTCGCTCATGAGAGGAACAGCTGGAGAAATTACAGCCTCTCTCATGAGAGAAACAGCTGGAGAAATTACAGCCTCGCTCATGAGAGAAACAGCTGGAGAAATTACAGCCTCGCTCATGAGAGTAACAGCTGGAGAAATTACAGCCTCGCTCATGAGAGTAACAGCTGGAGAAATTACAGCCTCGCTCATGAGAGGAACAGCTGGAGAAATTACAGCTCGCTCATGAGAGGAACAGCTGGAGAAATTACAGCCTCGCTCATGAGAGGAACAGCTGGAGAAATTACAGCCTCGCTCATGAGAGGAACAGCTGGAGAAATTACAGCCTCGCTCATGAGAGAAACAGCTGGAGAAATTACAGCCTCGCTCATGAGAGGAACAGCTGGAGAAATTACAGCCTCGCTCATGAGAGTAACAGCTGGAGAAATTACAGCCTCGCTCATGAGAGGAACAGCTGGAGAAATTACAGCCTCGCTCATGAGAGGAACAGCTGGAGAAATTACAGCCTCGCTCATGAGAGGAACAGCTGGAGAAATTACAGCCTCGCTCATGAGGAGGAACAGCTGGAGAAATTACAGCCTCGCTCATGAGAGTAACAGCTGGAGAAATTACAGCCTCGCTCATGAGAGGAACAGCTGGAGAAATTACAGCCTCGCTCATGAGAGGAACAGCTGGAGAAATTACAGCCTCGCTCATGAGAGGAACAGCTGGAGAAATTACAGCCTCGCTCATGAGAGGAACAGCTGGAGAAATTACAGCCTCGCTCATGAGAGAAACAGCTGGAGAAATTACAGCCTCGCTCATGAGAGGAACAGCTGGAGAAATTACAGCCTCGCTCATGAGAGGAACAGCTGGAGAAATTACAGCCTCGCTCATGAGAGGAACAGCTGGAGAAATTACAGCCTCGCTCATGAGAGGAACAGCTGGAGAAATTACAGCCTCGCTCATGAGAGGAACAGCTGGAGAAATTACAGCCTCGCTCATGAGAGGAACAGCTGGAGAAATTACAGCCTCGCTCATGAGAGGAACAGCTGGAGAAATTACAGCCTCGCTCATGAGAGGAACAGCTGGAGAAATTACAGCCTCGCTCATGAGAGGAACAGCTGGAGAAATTACAGCTTTGCTCATGAGAGAAACAGCTGGAGAAATTACAGCCTCGCTCATGAGAGGAACAGCTGGAGAAATTACAGCCTCGCTCATGAGAGTAACAACTGGAGAAATTACAGCCTCGCTCATCAGAGGAACAGCTGGAGAAATTACAGCCTCGCTCATGAGAGGAACAGCTGGAGAAATTACAGCCTCGCTCATGAGAGGAACAGCTGGAGAAATTACAGCCTCGCTCATGAGAGGAACAGCTGGAGAAATTACAGCCTCGCTCATGAGAGGAACAGCTGGAGAAATTACAGCCTCGCTCATGAGAGGAACAGCTGGAGAACTTACAGCCTCGCTCATGAGAGGAACAGCTGGAGAAATTACAGCCTCGCTCATGAGAGGAACAGCTGGGAAATTACAGCCTCGCTCATGAGAGGAACAGCTGGAGAAATTACAGCCTCGCTCATGAGAGTAACAACTGGAGAAATTACAGCCTCGCTCATGAGAGGAACAGCTGGAGAAATTACAGCCTCGCTCATGAGAGGAACAGCTGGAGAACTTACAGCCTCGCTCATGAGAGGAACAGCTGGAGAAATTACAGCCTCGCTCATGAGAGGAACAGCTGGAGAAATTACAGCCTCGCTCATGAGAGGAACAGCTGGAGAAATTACAGCCTCGCTCATGAGAGGAACAGCTGGAGAAATTACAGCCTCGCTCATGAGAGAAACAGCTGGGAGAAATTACAGCCTCGCTCATGAGAAACAGCTGGAGAAATTACAGCCTCGCTCATGAGAGTAACAGCTGGAGAAATTACAGCCTCGCTCATGAGAGGAACAGCTGGAGAAATTACAGCCTCGCTCATGAGAGAAACAGCTGGAGAAATTACAGCCTCGCTCCTGAGAGGAACAGCTGGAGAAATTACAGCCTCGCTCATGAGAGGAACAGCTGGAGAAATTACAGCCTCGCTCATGAGAGGAACAGCTGGAGAAATTACAGCCTCGCTCATGAGAGGAACAGCTGGAGAAATTACAGCCTCGCTCATGAGAGTAACAGCTGGAGAAATTACAGCCTCGCTCATGAGAGGAACAGCTGGAGAAATTACAGCCTCGCTCCTGAGAGGAACAGCTGGAGAAATTACAGCCTCGCTCATGAGAGGAACAGCTGGAGAAATTACAGCCTCTCTCATGAGAGGAACAGCTGGAGAAATTACAGCCTCCCTCATGAGAGGAACAGCTGGAGAAATTACAGCCTCGCTCATGAGAGAAACAGCGGAGAAATTACAGCCTCGCTCATGAGAGAAACAGCTGGAGAAATTACAGCCTCGCTCATGAGGAACAGCTGGAGAAATTACAGCCTCGCTCATGAGAGGAACAGCTGGAGAAATTACAGCCTCTCTCATGAGAGGAACAGCTGGAGAAATTACAGCCTCGCTCATGAGAGGAACAGCTGGAGAAATTACAGCCTCGCTCATGAGAGGAACAGCTGGAGAAATTACAGCCTCGCCTACTGATTTCAAATGTGTGCTCTAAAATGATATTTATAAATAACTATTATCATTATTATAAGCAAGACAATAAATGGCAAAGATATGTAGAAAATAAACGTATTTGAGAAACGTTCATAAGAAACGTAACGTGGGAGAAAATACGTTTCTCGCTAAACGTAATTGAGAATGCAGTTTAGTTCTGTGGGAACGTACTTTTTAGGAGACAGGGTTGGAGGAGATGATTCAGAAGCTGCAGATAACACTCTAAATATAGAAGTGTGACAACGTCCAGGAAACAAGAGACGAGACGTTTCTGAATGAACTGATCTCAATATTTACCAGTTCATTTTCTGTTAATTGTTGCGTTTAAAACATTTAAACAATATATATTTAAAACACTTTTTTTGTTGAGAAAATCTAAATTTTGGAAGACACACACACACACACACACACACACACACACACACACACACACACACACACACACACACACACACACACACACACACACACACCACACACACACACACACACCACACACACACACACACACACACACACACACACACACACACACACACACACACACACACACACACACACACACACACACACACACACACACACAGGATGAGAGCCGATGTAAGCAGTCTTTCGGGGACGAGGTGCAGATGGAACACGTTGCCATGTCGATCCTCCTCTTCGCGGTTATCATGGTAACAGGCACATACCTCCTCCTCCTCCTTGTTTCCATGGAAACGTCCGCCATCCTCCTCTCGGGGACGTTATATTTATTTTATTATTTATAATATTTATACCTTCCTGATGACAGGACATCCCATAATATCCTCAGAGTAAACACACACACACATGGTTTAACACACACACGGTTTAACATGTTGTTCAGCGAGCATCGACACCCTTTCAAAATAAAAGCATGAAGGATTGGAGCTTTTAGGAGGGGGGGGGTTATGAGAGTTAAAGAGGGGGGGGGTCAGGAGAGTTAAAGAGGGGGGGGGGGGTCAGGAGAGTTAAAGAGGGGGGGGGTCAGGAGAGTTAAAGAGGGGGGGGGGGGGTCAGGAGAGTAAAGAGGGGGGGGTCAGGAGAGTTAAAAAGGGGGGGGGTCAGGAGAGTTAAAGAGGACAAATAATCCCCTTGTTTCAGGCGCATATCACGACTGCACCCCTGTACACGGTTCAAACCCCATCATCAAGCAGACGATACAACAGTGATCGGCCTCATCCACAACAACGATGAGACGGCAGGAGGCTCAGCGTCTGACTGAGTGCTGTGCCGACAACAACCTGCCCTCAACACAACAACAACAAAATAACTCATGGTGGGCTTCAGGAAGTCGAAAGGCAACACACACTCCCACACACTCCCACACACTCCCACACACACCCACACACATCAATGGAACGGCGGTGGAACGCGTGTCTAGCTTCAAGTTCCTGGGGGTCCACATATCCGATGACCTCTCGTGGTCCAACACCGGTTTATTCCCATGCAGCCCCCTGTCCCATGCAGCCCCTGTCCCATGCAGCCCCCTGTCCCATGCAGCCCCTGTCCCATGCAGCCCCCTGTCCCATGCAGCCCCTGTCCCATGCAGCCCCCTGTCCCATGCAGCCCCTGTCCCATGCAGCCCCCTGTCCCATGCAGCCCCTGTCCCATGCAGCCCCCTGTCCCATGCAGCCCCCTGTCCCATGCAGCCCCCTGTCCCATGCAGCCCCAACAACAGCCTCTGATTCGTCAACAGACTTCATGCAATGCTTCATGGGATGCATCATCAGATCTATAAACTCTAACCCTAAGACCCACGACCAAGCAAAACAAGTATCTTCTTATGTGGCCTAATGTAAAAAAGGGGCGAATTGGGAAGACACCCCCTCCAGAGGCCGCGTAACGTCTTTTGAGACACCTCTGTTGTCCTCCTACCCTCGGGGAGGCGCCTCAGGCTCAGGACCAGCAGGTTCAAGATCAGCAGGTTCAAGACCAGTAGGTTCAGGACCAGCAGGTTCCACACCAGCAGGTTCAGGACCAGTAGGTTCAAGATCAGTAGGTTCAGGACCAGCAGGTTCAGGACCAGCAGGTTCAGGACCAGTAGGTTCAAGATCAGCAGGTTCAAGATCAGCAGGTTCAAGATAAGCAGGTTCAAGATCAGTAGGTTCAGGACCAGCAGGTTCAGGACCAGCAGGTTCAGGACCAGCAGGTTCAAGATCAGCAGGTTCAGGACCAGCAGGTTCAAGACCAGCAGGTTCAAGATCAGCAGGTTCAAGACCAGTAGGTTCAGGACCAGCAGGTTCAAGACCAGCAGGTTCAAGATCAGCAGGTTCAAGATCAGTAGGTTCAAGACCAGCAGGTTCAGGACCAGCAGGTTCAGGATCAGCTTCTTCCCCTGTGACCCTGCTGAACTCTGACCCCCGATAACCCCATACCCACCTGTTTATATCCTTATACTGTACATACCGTTGATACTGCACTGTACGTTCCCTCGTGGTCTCGGGTACAGAGGGAAGTAGCACAATATAAGAATAACCGGGAGAGAGAAAGAAAGAGAGGAAACTGAAGAAGAAGGCTCACCAGCCAGTTGACCAATAGACTAAGAACAACTCTCTGGTGAAAGAACGTGACTAAAGTAATCACAACACCAAGTTAACCTGGAGCACATCTGTTTCAGCCTGTTGGTAATTATTCATATCATGTAGACACCTGCTCTTCTGGTGGGACCCAAACTCTCATTGTGTCACGCGTACTCGTACTGAGTAATGACAATAAAGTTGAATCTGATCTGATATCAGTTTATACAGCTACTTTGAAGTGATAAAGAAAACACACAAATGTAATACAACTAAAGATGCTTTCCTCTAAACAAAGTATTCACTATTTTAACCGAATATGTTGCATCGTTGGAGGAGCTCAGAGGCCTGTACCACGAAGCCGGATGTCCTCTCAGCGGCTAACTTCAGGGTAACTCTGGGTTTCCGGTCCTACGACGCTGGTTCTCTTTTTAGCGGCTAGATCTCCATGGTAACTGATGCTGAGCGGCTAACCTGCTCCGGACCAGGATAGGTTGCAGGCTAAGAGCTCAACTCAGTGAAAGCACCGCCTGCTGACCAATCAGAGCTCAGTGTGCGGAGTTTAAAGCGATCAAGTCATATTACAGGAGAAAGGAACTGCCGTTGCAGTTCAAATCACCGACTGTGTGAACGTGAACATGAATAGAATATCACCTCCATCTTCAGAGCAATCTGACTATTAGAACATTAGCGTTAAGAAAGCTTACTGAAATATCTGCCACAACATCAGTAACCGGATCAGAGTAACATTAAGTACAGTCCGCGGCATATCACTTCATAATGTATCATATATCTCCTGATCTGAGTCAGCTGAGCCGTATCTGGCCGTGCAACACTCACAGTGTCACAGACTGGATGCAGAAGGATTCTTTTAAGCAACACATTAAGTTGAGGAAACACTCGAGTCAAATGTAATGAAAGTCAGATGGTGTCTTAGACGGGCAGTGATATCATAAACCTGTTAATGTACGCATTCAAACACTTGTTCTGTTCCCAGCTGTATTCACCTTGCAGGTGCAGCTCTGTGGCTTTGATCCTGGATCAAGTGTTTAAGTCATGGTTTAAAGTTTAACTTCTTCATATGTCTAATATTATAGTTGACTTTTCATTCAGGAAGTATGACGCTGCGCTGTCAGTATGCTTCTCCATGTCTTGTGATTGGTCGAATGCTCCAGATACCACCCCTCTCATGTGAACCACCTAACTAGATAGGACACGGCTGGCTTGAGCGATCCACTTGATAACCCGCGTCGTAGGACCGCTTAGCGAGAGCGCGTATGTTTTGGATTAGGCCAACCGGCTAACTCAAACATATCCAGGTTAGGTTGAACCAGCTTCGTAGTACAGGCCTCTGGCCTCTGAAGAGTTTCATTGTCATTGCTACACTGTAGCTGCTGAGCATATGATGATAAAACCTTTGAACCTTTGAGTCTTGAAACGTGGCCTTTGACCGAAGGGTCGCCGGTTCACATCCCGATCTGACCGTGTACGTGCACACACACACACACACACACACACACACACACACACACACACACAGAGATAACTGATATTCGACACTTCCTGCTGCGGCATCCTCTTTAATAAAATCTATGCAAATGATAAGAAAATGAAACCACTCACAGAATAACACACACCTGCAACTTTTACTAAAGTAGCCTACTGCACTCTCAAGTATGCAGTGTCTCAAGTACTGCATACTTGAGGCACTGCATACTAAAGTACTGCATACTCAAGGTACTTGTACTTCACTGGAGTATTTACAATCCCTGCTACTTCATGCAAGAGGGAAGTATTTGACTGCTCAGCATTTACAGCTGTAGGTACTTTAGAGATTATTGATAAATAGTAGAAATATGTAAATATACAAAAATAACAAAAAATTCATAATATATATAAAATAATAATAAACCAACAAATACAAATAATACAAAAAGAGATAAATATACAATAAATAAAAAAATAGAAATATAAGAAAACTAAAAAAACTAAAATCTAAATGATAATTATTACAAATAAAATACCCTGCAAAATATGTAATCAGGTTCCAGATCCATGCTCACAGTTTGCTCATTAAAATAATACATTATGTCTACCCCAAATAAAAAGGAAGAAAGTCTGACATTTAAAAAGCTTAAAACCAGAGTCCTGCATTCAAACGCACCGGATGTGAGACAATGCAACAAACCTGCCCACTTTCAAACCAATACAAAGCTCCTAGAGATTACTGTATTTATTATTACATATTTGAATGCTCAATCACATATACGCACGCACGCGCACACACACGCGCACACACACGCGCACACACACACACCTGTCTTAATAAGGTCCTCTCACCTGTTCTCTCTCAGGTCCGCAGCTCTCTGTGTCTCGCGGCTGCAGGAGGCAGAAAAACAGACAAACTACCGGAAAAGACGTGACGAGACCTTCAAAATAAGAGCACGGTGCGTGGACAAATACAAAATAAAAGCATGATCGGTTTGGTATTTTGAGCAAAACACATCATGTATCTGAGACCCATAATACATGCCTTTAATGTATACAACATTATCTCATCTGATAATTAACTATTATGTTTTGTCAATTATTTGATGTTATTTATTTTTATTATTTCATCCAATATTCTATCTGTAATTTATTT
Organism: Pogonophryne albipinna; assembly: GCA_028583405.1. Classification (NCBI taxonomy): domain Eukaryota; kingdom Metazoa; phylum Chordata; class Actinopteri; order Perciformes; family Artedidraconidae; genus Pogonophryne; species Pogonophryne albipinna. Next base: position 1,199,878 of record JAPTMU010000028.1, on the reverse strand, counting down.
TATGCTATAATTAATTAATGTTTTTGGTCAATGTGTGCTTTATGTATCAATGTATTACACAGTGTGAAGTGTTCACAGAGCACCAGCGCCCCCCTGTGGTGGAACTCCATCTGTACACGAGAATGCAACAGAAAAACTGTTTCTGCAGCTTTTAGTAAACGCTGCCTGTTTCCTCGAGTTGCTGGCACCTGATGCCACCGTACTTAACACACTTGGAATTTAACTATTTCGTTATTCCTTGAGACAATGGGGTTACCCTGGTTGCTGATTGGCTAATGGTTACACAAGACAAAACATCGTTATGACATCATCAAGTGGCCAAAATCTGATCAGCTCATTTTCAGACAGGTTTTTATAGAAATGGATCAAAAAGAGAGAAAATCTTTTCTCCTGAAACTTTCAGAGTCTCTTTCCACAGAGAGGACACATGTTGATGTAGAAGAGACATGGAGAAGAGGGGACACATGTTGATGTAGAAGAGACATGAAGAAGAGGGGACACATGTTGATGTAGAAGAGACATGGAGAAGAGGGGACACATGTTGATGTAGAAGAGACATGAAGAAGAGGGGACACATGTTGATGTAGAAGAGACATGAAGAAGAGGGGACACATGTTGATGTAGAAGAGACATGAAGAAGAGGGGACACATGTTGATGTAGAAGAGACATGGAGAAGAGGGGACACATGTTGATGTAGAAGAGACATGAAGAAGAGGGGACGCATGTTGATGTAGAAGAGACATGAAGAAGAGGGGACACATGTTGATGTAGAAGAGACATGAAGAAGAGGGGACGCATGTTGATGTAGAAGAGACATGAAAGAAGAGGGGACACATGTTGATGTAGAAGAGACATGGAGAAGAGGGGGACACATGTTGATGTAGAAGAGACATGAAGAAGAGGGGACACATGTTGATGTAGAAGAGACGTGAAGAAGAGGGGACACATGTTGATGTAGAAGAGACATGAAGAAGAGGGGACAGCATGTTGATGTAGAAGAGACATGGAGAAGAGGGGACACATGTTGATGTAGAAGAGACATGAAGAAGAGGGGACGCATGTTGATGTAGAAGAGACATGAAGAAGAGGGGACACATGTTGATGTAGAAGAGAACATGAGAAGAGGGGACACATGTTGATGTAGAAAGAGACATGAAGAAGAGGGGACACATGTTGATGTAGAAGAGACATGGAGAAGAGGGGACACATGTTGATGTAGAAGAGACATGAAAGAAGAGGGGACACATGTTGATGTAGAAGAGACGTGAAGAAGAGGGGACACATGTTGATGAAGAAGAGACATGAAGAAGAGACGACACATGTTGATGTAGAAGAGACATGAAGAAGAGGGGACACATGTTGATGTAGAAGAGACATGGAGAAGAGGGGACACATGTTGATGTAGAAGAGACATGAAGAAGCAGGGGACACATGTTGATGTAGAAAGAGACATGAAGAAGAGGGGACACATGTTGATGAGAAGGAGACATGAAGAAGAGACGACACATGTTGATGTAGAAAGAGACATGAAGAGAGGGGACACATGTTGATGTAGAAGAGACATGGAGAAGAGGGGACACATGTTGATGTAGAAGAGACATGAAGAAGAGGGGACACATGTTGATGTAGAAGAGACATGAAGAAGAGGGGACACATGTTGATGCAGAAGAGACATGAAGAAGAGGGGACACATGTTGATGTAGAAGAGACATGAAGAAGAGGGGACACATGTTGATGTAGAAGAGACATGAAGAAGAGGGGACACATGTTGATGTAGAAGAGACATGAAGAAGAGGGGACACATGTTGATGTAGAAGAGACATGAAGAAGAGGGGATACATGTTGATGTAGAAGAGACATGAGAAGAGGGGACACATGTTGATGTAGAAGAGACATGAAGAAGAGGGGACACATGTTGATGTAGGAAGAGACATGAAGAAGAGGGGACACATGTTGATGTAGAAGAGACATGAAGAAGAGGGGACAACATGTTGATGTAGAAGAGACATGAAGAAGAGGGGACCCATGTTGATGAAGAAGAGACATGGAGAAGAGGGACACATGTTGATGTAGAAGAGACATGAAGAAGAGGGGACACATGTTGATGTAGAAGAGACATGAAGAAGAGGGGACACATGTTGATGTAGAAGAGACATGAAGAAGAGGGGACCCATGTTGATGTAGAGGAAACATGAAGAAGAGGGGACACATGTTGATGCAGAAGAGACATGAAGAAGAGGGGACACATGTTGATGTAGAAGAGAGGACACATGTTGATGTAGAAGAGACATGAAGAAGGAGGGGACACATGTTGATGTAGAAGAGACGTGAAGAAGAGGGGACACGATGTTGAGTAGAAGAGACATGAAGAAGAGGGGACACTGTTGATGTAGAAGAGACATGGAGAAGAGGGGACACATGTTGATGTAGAAGAGAGCATGAAGAAGGAGGGGACACATGTTGATGTAGAAGAGACTGAAGAAGAGGGACACCATGTTGATGTAGAAGAGAACACATGAAGAAGAGGGGACACATGTTGATGGCAGAAGAGACATGAAGAAGAGGGGACACATGTTGATGTAAGAGAGACATGGAAGAAGAGGGGACACATGTTGATGTAGAAGAGACATGAAAGAAGAGGGGACACATGTTGATGCAGAAAAGAACATGAAGAAGAGGGGACACATGTTGATGCGGAAGAGACATGAGAAGAGGGGACACATGTTGATGTGGAAGAGACATGAAGAAGAGGGGGACACATGTTGATGTAGAAGAGGACATGAAGAAGGGGGACACATGTTGATGTAGAAGAGACATGAAGAAGAGGGGACACATGTTGAGTGTAGAAGAGACATGAAGAAGAGGGGACACATGTTGATGTAGAAGAGACATGAAGAAGAGGTGACACATGTTGATGTAGAAGAGGACATGAGAAGAGGGGACACATGTTGATGTAGAAGAGACATGAAGAAGAGGGGACACATGTTGATGTAGAAGAGACATGAAGAAGAGGGACACATGTTGATGTAGAAGAGACATGAAGAAGAGGGGACCCATGTTGATGTAGAAGAGACATGAAGAAGAGGGGACACATGTTGATGTAAAGAGACATGAAGAAGAGGGGACACATGTTGATGTAGAAGAGACATGAAGAAGAGGGACACATGTTGATGTAGAAGAGACATGAAGAAGAGGGGACACATGTTGATGTAGAAGAGACATGAAGAAGAGGGGACACATGTTGATGTAGAAGAGACATGAAGAAGAGGGGACACATGTTGATGTAGAAGAGACATGAAGAAGAGGGGACACATGTTGATGCAGAAGAGACATGAAGAAGAGGGGACACATGTTGATGTAGAAGAGACATGAAGAAGAGGGGACACATGTTGATGTAGAAGAGACATGAAGAGAGGGGACACATGTTGATGTAGAAGAGACATGAAGAAGGAGGGGACACATGTTGATGTAGAAGAGACATGAAGAAGAGGGACACATGTTGATGTAGAAGAGACATGAAGAAGAGGGGACACATGCTGATGTAGAAGAGACATGAAGAAGAGGGGACACATGTTTGATGTAGAAGAGACATGAAGAAGAGGGGACACATGTTGATGTAGAAGAGACATGAAGAAGAGGGGACACATGTTTGATGTAGAAGAGACATGAAGAAGAGGGGACACATGTTGATGTAGAAGAGACATGGAAGAAGAGGGGACACATGTTGATGTAGAAGAGACATGTAAGAAGAGGGGACACATGTTGATGTAGAAGAGACATGAAGAAGAGGGGACACATGTTGATGTAGAAGGGACATGAAGAAGAGGGGGACACATGTTGATGTAGAAGGGACATGAAGAAGAGGGGACACATGTTGATGTAGAAGGGACATGAAGAAGAGGGGACAAATGTTGATGTAGAATGAGACATGAAGAAGAGGGGACACATGTTGATGTAGAAGAGACATGAAGAAGAGGGGACACATGTTTGATGTAGAAGGAGACATGAAGAAGAGGGGACACAGTTTGATGAGAAGAGACATGGAAGAAGAGGGGACACATGTTGAGTAGAAGGAGACATGAGAAGAGGGGACACATGTTGATGTAGAAGAGACATGAAGAAGAGGGGACACATGTTGATGTAGAAGAGACATGAAGAAGAGGGGACACATGTTGATGTAGAAGAGACATGAGAAGAGGGGACACATGTTGATGTAGAAGAGGACATGACGAAGAGGGGACACATGTGATGTAGAAGTAGACATGAAGAAGAGGGGACACATGTTGATGTAGAAAGAGACATGAAGAAGAGGGGACACATGTGATGTAGAAGAGACATGAAGAAGAGGGGACACATGTTGATGTAGAAGAGACATGAAGAAGAGGGGACACATGTTGATTAGAAGAGACATGAAGAAGAGGGGACACATGTTGATGTAGAAGAGACATGAAGAAGAGGGGACACATGTTGATGTAGAAGAGACATGAAGAAGAGGGGACAACATGTTGATGTAGAAGAGACATGAGAAGAGGGGGACACATGTTGATGTAGAAGAGACATGAAGAAGAGGGACACATGTTGATGTAGAAGGAGACATGAAGAAGAGGGGACACATGTTGATGTAGAAGGGACATGAAGAAGAGGGGACACATGTTGATGTAGAAGGGAGACATGAAGAAGAGGGGACACCATGTTGATGTAGAAGTAGACATGAAGAAGAGGGGACACATGTTGATGTAGAAGAGACATGAAGAAGAGGGGACACATGTGATGTAGAAGAGACATGAAGAAGAGGGGACACATGTTGATGTAGAAGAGGACATGAAGAAGAGGGGACACATGTTTGATGTAGAAGAGACATGAAGAAGAGGGGACACATGTTGATGTAGAAGAGACATGAAGAAGAGGGGACACATTTGATGTAAAGAGACATGAAGAAGAGGGGACACATGTTGATGTAAGAAGAGACATGAAGAAGAGGGGACACATGTTGATGTAAAAGAGACATGAAGAAGAGGGGACACATGTTGATGTAGAAGAGACATGAAGAAGAGGTGACACATGTTGATGTAGAAGAGACATGAAGAAGAAGGGTGACACATGTTGATGTAGAAGAGACATGAAGAAGAGGGGACACATGTTGATGTAGAAGAGACATGAAGAAGAGGGGACACATGTTGATTGTAGAAGAGACATGAAGAAGAGGGGACACATGTTGATGCAGAAGAGACATGAAGAAGAGGGGACACATGTTGATGCAGAAGAGACATGAAGAAGAGGGGACACATGTTGATGTAGAAGAGACATGAAGAAGAGGGGACACATGTTGATGTAGAAGAGACATGAAGAAGAGGGGACACATGTTGATGTAGAAGAGACATGAAGAAGAGGGGACACATGTTGATGTAGAAGAGACATGAAGAAGAGGGGACACATGCTGATGTAGAAGAGACATGAAGAAGAGGGGACACATGTTGATGTAGAAGAGACATGACGAAGAAGGGGACACATGTTGATGTAGAAGAGACATGAAGACGAGGGGACACATGTTTGATGCAGAAGAGACATGAAGGAAGAGGGGACACATGTTGATGTAGAAGAGACATGGAGAAGAGGGGACACATGTTGATGTAGAAGAGACATGTAGAAGAGGGGACACATGTTGATGTAGAAGAGACATGAAGAAGAGGGGACACATGTTGATGTAGAAGGGACATGAAGAAGAGTGGACACATGTTTGATGTAGAAGGGACATGAAGAAGAGGGGACACATGTTGATGTAGAAGGGACATGAGAAGAGGGGACACATGTTGATGTAGAAGGGACATGAAGAAGAGGGGACACATGTTGATGTAGAAGAGACATGAAGAAGAGGGGACACATGTTGATGTAGAAGAGACATGGAGAAGAGTGGACACATGTTGATGTAGAAGAGACATGGAGAAGAGGGGACACATGTTGATGTAGAAGAGACATGGAGAAGAGGGGACACATGTTGATGTAGAAGAGACATGAAGAAGAGGGGACACATGTTGATGTAGAAGAGACATGAAGAAGAGGGGACACATGCTGATGTAGAAGAGACATGAGAAGAGGGGACACATGTTGATGTAGAAGAGACATGACGAAGAGGGGACACATGTTGATGTAGAAGAGACATGAAGAAGAGGGGACACATGTTGATGCAGAAGAGACATGAAGAAGAGGGGACACATGTTGATGTAGAAGAGACATGGAGAAGAGGGGACACATGTTGATGTAGAAGAGACATGTAGAAGAGGGGACACATGTTGATGTAGAAGAGACATGAAGAAGAGGGGACACATGTTGATGTAGAAGGGACATGAAGAAGAGGGGACACATGTTGATGTAGAAGGGACATGAAGAAGAGGGGACACATGTTGATGTAGAAGGGACATGAAGAAGAGGGGACACATGTTGATGTAGAAGGGACATGAAGAAGAGGGGACACATGTTGATGTAGAAGGGACATGAAGAAGAGGGGACACATGTTGATGTAGAAGAGACATGAAGAAGAGGGGACACATGCTGATGTAGAAGAGACATGAAGAAGAGGGGACACATGTTGATGTAGAAGAGACATGAAGAAGAGGGGACACATGTTGATGTAGAAGAGACATGAAGAAGAGGGGACACATGTTGATGTAGAAGAGACATGAAGAAGAGGGGACACATGTTGATGAAGAAGGAGACATGAAGAAGAGGGGGACACATGTTGATGTAGAAGAGACATGAAGAAGAGGGGACACATGTTGATGTAGGAGAGACATGAAGAAGAGGGGACACATGCTGATGTAGAAGAGACATGAAGAAGAGGGGACACATGTTGATGTAGAAGAGACATGAAGAAGAGGGGACACATGTTGATGTAGAAGAGACATGAAGAAGAGGGGACACATGTTGATGTAGAAGAGACATGAAGAAGAGGGGACACATGTTGATGTAGAAGAGACATGAAGAAGAGGGGACACGTGCTGATGTAGAAGAGACATGAAGAAGAGGGGACACATATTGATGTAGAAGAGACATGAAGAAGAGGGGACACATGTTGATGTAGAAGAGACATGAAGAAGAGGGGACACATGTTGATGTAGAAGAGACATGAAGAAGAGGGGACACATGTTGATGAAGAAGAGACATGAAGAAGAGGGGACACATGTTGATGTAGAAGAGACATGAAGAAGAGGGGACACATGTTGATGTAGAAGAGACATGAAGAAGAGGGGACACATGTTGATGAAGAAGAGACATGAAGAAGAGGGGACCTTTAAAAGTAGAGAATTAAAACCCAAAAACCTGTAATGGAGTCAAATTGAGACTAAACATGTTTTTAAGTTTCACCAACAAACAGAACTTTGGAAATGATTCTGTGACCTTTGAAATTAAACTATGGAACGTTTATTTATTCGAGCGGTTTCAGTCGTTTAACAAAAATAAATAAAAAATACTTTCAAGTATTTTTGTGATTAAGTCATGGAAATAAAGCTTGTTGATAAACGTCCACTGTCATGTGTGTATGTGTGTGTGTGTATGTGTGTGTGTGTATGTGTATGTGTGCGTGCGCATGTGTGTGTGTGTGTTGGTGTGTGTGTGTTGGTGTGTTGGTGTGTGTGTTGGTGTGTGTGTGTTGGTGTGTGTGTTGGTGTGTATGTGTGTGTGTGTATGTGTGTGTGTATGTGTGTGTGTGTATGTGTGCGTGCGCATGTGTGTGTGTGTGTTGGTGTGTGTGTGTTGGTGTGTTGGTGTGTGTGTTGGTGTGTGTGTGTTGGTGTGTTGGTGTGTGTGTTGGTGTGTGTGTGTGTGTGTGTGTGAATGAGGACTCAGATAGCAGGCGCCGGTCTCCAGCTACAGATTTAATATCAGATCAACAACAGTAGAAAAACAGAGGCAGAGGCTACCAGACAAAAAGAAGAAGAAGAAGAAGAGTAGGAAATCCAACAGCATCCAACAGGCTCTTTAAAATAATTCCTCTGTACAGTATTTACACACACACACACACACACACACACACACACACGCACACACACACACACAGAGTACAGTACAGCTACACACTGAGGAGGAGGAGACTGAGGCTGCGCTCTGATTGGTCCGTTTTCCTCCGCCCACAGTATTAGTTTTTATTTCCCGTGAAGCTGAGATACTTCCAGGTGGAGGTCAGAGGTCAAAGGTCAGAGCAGGTAAAGTCTGGGGGTCGCTCGCAGAAATGTGACGATACAATGTAAAAAAAAAAAAGATGTCCGACCCTCCGCTGCTCGTCCGTCACAGCAGCAACATCTGTGTCCTCCAGACGGAACACACCAGAACCCCAAGGACCTCTGGGCTTAGAAGGACCATCAGAACCATTGGAACCAGTCGAGACCATTGGAACCAGTAGAGACCATTGGAACCATTAGAGACCATTGGAACCATTAGAGACCATTGGAACCAGTAGAAACCATTGGAACCAGTAGAGACCATTGGAACCATTAGAGACCATTGGAACCAGTAGAGACCATTGGAACCAGTAGAAACCATTGGAACCATTAGAGACCATTGGAACCAGTAGAGACCATTGGAACCAGTAGAGACCATTGGAACCAGTAGACCATTGGAACCATTAGAGACCATTGGAACCAGTAGAAACCATTGGAACCAGTAGAGACCATTGGAACCAGTAGAGACCATTGGAACCAGTAGAAACCATTGGAACCATTAGAGACCATTGGAACCATTAGAGACCATTGGAACCAGTAGAGACCATTGGAACCATTAGAAACCATTGGAACCATTAGAGACCATCATAACCAGTAGAGACCATTGGAACCAGTAGAGACCATTGGAACCAGTAGAGACCATTGGAACCATTAGAGACCATTGGAACCAGTAGAGACCATTGGAACCAGTAGAGACCATTGGAACCATTAGAGACCATTGGAACCAGTAGAAACCATTGGAACCAGTAGAGACCATTGGAACCAGTAGAGACCATTGGAACCAGTATAAACCATTGGAACCATTAGAGACCATTGGAACCATTAGAGACCATTGGAACCAGTAGAGACCATTGGAACCATTAGAAACCATTGGAACCATTAGAGACCATCAGAACCAGTAGAGACCATTGGAACCATTAGAGACCATCAGAACCAGTAGAGACCATTGGAACCAGTAGAGACCATTGGAACCATTGGACACCATTGGAACCATTGGACACCATTGGAACCAGTAGAGACCATTGGAACCAGTAGAGACCAATGGAACCAGTAGAGACAATTGGAACCATTAGAGACCATTGGAACCAGTAGAGACCATTGGAACCATCAGAACCAGTAGAGACCATCGGAACCAGTAGAGACCATTGGAACCAGTAGAGACCATTGGAACCATCGGAACCAGTAGAGACCATCGGAACCATTAGAGACCATTGGAACCAGTAGAGACCATTTAAACCAGTAGAGACCATTGGAACCAGTAGAGACCATTGGAATCATTGGAGACAATTGGAACCAGTAGAGACCATTGGAACCATTAGACCATTGGAAACAGCAGGACCTCCGGCTTTAGAAGGATCATCAGAACCATGAGAACAATTGGAACCATCAGGACCTCCGGATTTCCTTTGGATTTAGCAGGACCATCAGAACCATTGGAACCAGTAGGACCTCTGGCTTTAGAAGGACCTCCAGGACCATTGGAACCAGTAGGACCTCAGGCTTTAGAAGGACCTCCAGGACCATTGGAACCAGTGGTCAGCTGAACTGGACCCCCTGGAGTCTCAGCAGTGTGTGTGTGTGTGTGTTGAGGGGGGGGGGGGGGGTGTTGTGCTGGACGTCCAGGCGGAGAAATCAAACGCACACAAACACCACTGAACTGATGTAGAAACACAGATGCTTCCTCATGTGATCCAGTCACATGACTCCGGTCGGCCAATCAGGTGTGCCTGCAGACAGAGGGAGGACAGCAGTGGTTAAACAACAAGGAGCAAAGGGAAAACAAATCTGAGGGTTTCTTTTGAAAGAAGAGGAGGAAGAGGAAGTAAATATTGGGGATGACCACTAGGTGGTGCTGCAGCCTGAGGGAGGGAGACATTATGTGTGTGTGTGTGTGTGAGAATTAGATATTTTGTCGGCTGAAGACACACTGCTTGTTTTAAGAAGATTTTACTTTAATGTTAATAAAAACAAGTAATTATGAGGGAATATGAAATGTTTTGGATATAGAATAATAACAATATAAAAAGGTGTATGTGTGTGTGTGTATGTGTGTGTACTAGTGGTGTAACGGTATACGTACCCGTACCGAAATTATTCGGTACGGGCCCTTCGGTTCGGTACACGTGTGTACCGAAGTGTATCGAACGAATATAACGTTAAACGTAAAAAAAATTGAATGTGAAAAACTTTTTGGAAGTAATCTCAGGTGCTGCGTCGCAGCATTCAGAGTAATTTGCTCACATTGGGTTCAATGCGTCATAGAGCGAGCAAGTCATTTCATTGGACGAGAGGCATACTATGAGAGCTGGTCAGAGGGATGCGTTCACATGTAGTCAGTAATTTGAGGAACTATCAAAATGGCGAACGCAGATCAAGTAGAGCTGAAAATCCTCCAGCATCATTGAAGTCTCCGGTTTGGGAACATTTTGGTTTCGCAGTTACGTACAAGGATGACGGACAAAGACAGGTGGACCGAACCAAAGCTGTTTGTCGGCATTGTTCAACTAACATTGGTTATGCGGCTGGCAATACATCGAACTTGCACACTCATTTGAAAAGGCATCACCCGAACATGAATATCACCGGTACCAAAAGACTGAAGTGCAAACCCAACTCCCGCTAGCATTGAAGCCTCCACCACTCGCAGAGAGTTCAGACCGAGACAAAGCTATTACAAACGCCAAGTATCCTTATGTTGCCATGTTAGCAAAGCGCTACCTGGCTGTATCTGCTACCTCTGTCCCTAGCGCAGTGGTTCTCAAAGTGGGGGCCGCGCCCACCCTGGGGGGCGCAGAGGCATGCCAGGGGGGCGCGAGAGACCAGGAGGAAAAAAAAGATTTAAAAAAAAAAAAAGATAAAAAAAAAAGAATCATAAATTGAAAAATTATTGATTCGAAAATAATATGATGCAGAACTATTACGTCCGGGTCTCTGTGTTTCAATAAAGCTCGGCTCTGCATGTGTGTGTGGAACGAGCCATTTTGTGTGCGCGAGCGAGAGAGAGAGAGAGAGAGAGAGAGAGAGAGAGAGAGAGAGAGAGAGAGAGACAGAGAGAGAGAGAGAGAGAGAGAGAGAGAGAGAGCGCATGTGAGCATGTGAGCGCATGTCACAGCCTAAGAGACAACAACAACACATAACAGCTGTTCCTCTCAGCTCACTCTGATTGCTCCTCTACTTCATGTGTCTTTCTTTTCTTCCTTTCTTTCTTTTTACATTTGATTCTTGAGGTTTTGTAATATATTGTTGTAAATTGTTTAATGAATGAATTGTTTTTGTATTTTTTGTTCTTATCATATATCCTTGACGCTTTGGCAATATTGTTCACCTGACATTCATGCCAATAAAGCATATTGAATTTAATTGAATTGAGAGAGAGAGAGAGAGAGAGCGAGAGAGAGAGCGCACCGGTACAGGAGATCGTAGTTGTTAGCTTCTGGTGCTAGCGAGCTGCGCTAACAGATATAAGGAGTTTTTTCAACAACAAAGTGGAGGAGAGTCCTCTCTGTCAGACTGAGAGGCTCAGTGAGCTAAAGGACTCTCAGTCTCATCTCAGTGGGTCTCAAACGGTTTGGTCACCATTAATGTAAACAATTATTACCGTGGCACACGTTTATATGATCATTATAGTTATAAAAAAATAAGAGAATAAATGAAAAACAGGTATGAAATACTATATGACAGTAAAACAAGAATAACGTTTAAAAGAGTGATTTGTAAAATATCCATAAAGAAAAAGTAAATCTGTTTCCAGTTCTGTTTCATCTGGTGTTGAGAGAGGTCTCCAGAGATCTCTCATGTTGCTCTCAAAGTGCACCAGATTGATGCTTTCAACTTCAATATTTAGATATAAATCTTCCCTGGGGAGCATGCCCCCGGACCCCCCTCTGTGAGGTCCACACACCACCTGTAAAATAGCACTTTACCCCTGCTTACACCTATATGCGGTGAGCTGATTATCGAGCCTTCATGTAACAGTCGCGGGTACACTGTGTGTGTGTGTGTGTGTGTGTGTGTGTGTGTGTGTGTGTGTGTGTGTGTGTGTGTGTGTGTGTGTGTGTGTGTATGCGTGGGGAGTGTTGCAGTAGAACATTCCTCTGTAGCGCCAGGTACCTTAATGAGAAACCCTAAATGTTTGAGCGCCCTCTATGAAACGTCAAGCTACCCCACAGCACCCCCAAAAGAAATCTTTGGCGCCGCCACTGAGCCTGATTTGTGTTGGGGGGGCCCGACTTTTTTTTTCTCCAAAGGGGGGGCCTGACAGAAAAAGTTTGAGAACCTCTGTCCCTAGAGAGGGTGTTCTCCACAGCAGGAGACATTGTTAGTGCCAGCAGATCTGCCCTTTCAGCAAGCAATGTGGACAAGTTCATCTTTCTTTAGAACAACATGAAAACACAATGACAAGCAAGTCATAATGTCAAACTGGCTGCTCAGGAACAGTTCAGTTCAAATACAGGTCATTTCAGCTCATCGAAATGCTGCACCTTAATGTTTATTTTATTATATTTTGTATTTATTTGAGTGAATATTCACAGTTTAATAATAATTAAAAACCCCCAAAAAATATTTTATGTTTTGTGATCTATTTTTCTGCTGAACCGAAAACGTACCGAACCGTGACCTAAAAACCGAGGTACGTACCGAACCGAAATGTTTGTGAACCGTTACACCCCTAGTGTGTGTGTGCGTGTTTGTGTGTGTGTCTCTCACCGTTCTCACCTCCGTGGGGGGGGGTACATGGACGGGGCCGACGCCTGCTGACTGGCGACGATGGCTGAAGACGAGAGACCTGGAAAACATTCACAACGTTTAAAATACGCTGATAAAACCAATTCATAAAAGTAAAAAAATAAATCTTGGCTGATTTGTGTGGACTGGTTTTGGGTTTGAGTCGATTTCTGACGTTTTCAGGGTCAATAATGGTAGTTTTAACCACAAAGCAGCCGTATCCGTTGACTGACTTTGATGAGCTTTGGGTCGATTTTGAAGATTAGTCGTCTCATTTAGAGACTTGTTTTAAATCCACCAGTGGGGTACGAGCAAAACCATAACATGTCTCCAGCTGGTGTTAACCACAGAATCTGATCCTCACGTGAGTCGTAGGATAGTTCTGGACGCAAAATGATATTTATATATAATATCAATGTGATGGAAAAAGCTAAACCTTAATCACTTTTTCAAATATTTAGACTTTTTCTGGCTGTTTTTTTTAGTTTTTAAAGCTTCTCTTCACTTTTCTTGCATATCTTGTGCCTTGTCATCAGTCAGGTTTCCTCACAGGAGGAATTGGTGGATTTGGTGGATACGTAAATAACTTTCAAATATAGCAATATTTACACGGAATGTAGATATACTCGTAAATATATGTGCAGTCACAATGTGATGTTTTCATGACTTTTACTTTCTTAAAATAATTTAAACGACTTGAATTCACTTTTCTTGCAAATTGGTCATTTTTATGACTTTAACAAATATTTATCCTTTTCTATCTCTTTTTTCCACGTTTCTTGTAACTCCTGGTCCTTTTCAATCTGTGTGTCTCACCTGAGGCGTAGGACAGGTCGTCCTGCCCCCCCAGCAGGGGGTACCCCAGGTGAGGGATCTATAATGTTTATCAGTGTGTCTCACCTGAGGCGTAGGACAGGTCGTCCTGCCCCCCCAGCAGGGGGTACCCCAGGTGAGGGATCTATAATGTTTATCAGTGTGTCTCACCTGAGGCGTAGGACAGGTCGTCCTGCCCCCCCAGCAGGGGGTACCCCAGGTGAGGGATCTATAATGTTTATCAGTGTGTCTCACCTGAGGCGTAGGACAGGTCGTCCTGCCCCCCCAGCAGGGGGTACCCCAGGTGATGGATCTATAATGTTTATCAGTGTGTCTCACCTGAGGCGTAGGACAGGTCGTCCTGCCCCCCCAGCAGGGGGTACCCCAGGTGATGGATCTATAATGTTTATCAGTGTGTCTCACCTGAGGCGTAGGACAGGTCGTCCTGCCCCCCCAGCAGGGGGTACCCCAGGTGATGGATCTATAATGTTTATCAGTGTGTCTCACCTGAGGCGTAGGACAGGTCATACTGCCCCCCCAGCAGAGGGTACCCCAGGTGATGGTGGGAGGGCAGCATGCGTTGGGAGGGGGAGTTTCGGGGTCCCTCCCTCTCTTGGGGCTTGTTGTCCTGCACTGAGGGGGATTTGCTCTTGTACTGGCTGGCGTGTTGCTGCAGCAGCTCCAGAGCTTTGTTCTCTGCGGGGGGGGGCTTCACGGTGGGGCTGGACCTGGAGGCTTTCTCCCCCTCCTCCCCCCCCGCAGCCTTCCCCCCGTAGGAAGGGAACGAGTAGCCGGCCGGCAGGTAGCCTGAGGAGAGAGAGAGCAGCTCAATCACCTCAACTTATACTCAATATTGGCCTTTCCACACTTTTTAATCGCTTTAAACAAATTACCAAATATTGGCATTTGATATAATTGTTTCTGCAAAGTTATGACATTTCTATCAGGTTTCAGGAAATATTTTATAAAAATACGTTTTTACCAGTTTTTCAGTAAATATTTCACTTTTTTTTCACCAGTTTTCCCTAAAATACGTTGCATTAACCCTTCGAGTCCCACTCACCGGGGTAGTTCTGCATCATGACGGAGGGCAGGCCTCTGAACCCCGGGTGCCCCGCCCCCTCGTACCCGTGGCTGTAGGCGTACGGCCCCGGCATGTAGGGCAGGTAACCCTGGTGATGCTGGGGCATAGGGGAGGAGAACTGCATCTGGGGAGGGGGCGGGGGGCGCGCTTCCTTAACCCCCCCTCTGTGATCCCCCTCCTTCACCTCCTCCTTCACCTCCTCCTTCTCCTTCTGGTGCTCTTTAGGTCTCGATCGCTCCTCCTTTCCTTTCCTTTCCCTCTCTCTTTCTCTCTCTCTCTCTCTTTCCTCCTCCTGAGGCTTCGGGGCTTCTGGGTATTTGTTGGGATAAACATAGGGCCAGAGGCGAGAGTCCGGCTCCTGAGGGAGAGGAGGAGGAGAGAGGCGTTAGGAAAGACAACAGACTGTTTACATTGTGAAACTGCATCAGTTCCTAAATATTGGGACTTTTTCTTCAAATATGTCTCTTTTTTATCAATTTTTTGTGGCATTTTTTTTACATTCATCCAACTCCTGCCCCGCCCAGTGTTCACCCCAGCTGTAGTTACCTGTCTGTACCACATGGCGGGCTCCACTCCTCCCTGTTTCCCCCCCTCTTCTTTCCCATGATGCCCTGCTTCACTCAGCTTCATCTTCAGGCCTTCCGGTTGGACGGCAGCGGCTGGAGGAGGCGGGACCTTCTGCTCCTCGCCTTTCGACATGATCACAGATTTGCCCTCTGCAGTTGCCTGCGGGGTTTCTTTAGGCTCCCTTGGCTCCCTTGGCTCTCTTGGCTCTTTTGGCTTGGGGCCCCCCTTGCTGCCCCCCAGGTCTGAGAGGCTGGGGGCTCTGGAGAGCGTGGGGGGGGGCAGCGAGGCCTTCTTGTTGTCGTGCTGCTGTCGGTACGCGGGGTTGGAGGCCAGCAGGTGGGCGTGGTAGTTCTGGTCGGGGGGGTAGGAGTAGGGGGGCACGTAGTACTGGTTGTAGTAAAGCTGCTGCGCGTACATGTTGGAGCGCGGCTGGATCACAGACGGCTGCTGAGGGTCCAGCTTCCTGTCCTCCAGAGGCTCCACCTTCAAAACAACGGTTCAGAGGCGTCAGTGTCACTGGCACAGATAAGACATCAAGACGCTTTACCAGCAAGACACACAGAAACACATTTCAGAAAGTAAAATGAAACGCTACAGTGAATTATCATTAATAACCAGCTCCTCCCTCACCTCCGACTCCTCCTCCTTCTTCACCTGGACGCCCTCCATGAGGGGGGGTGCGGCGGGGCTGGCGTTGGGGTACGTGGGGGAGTAATACGAGTCGTAGTTTGGGTAGTATTCCTTCCCGGGCGGCTGGGGGGGGAACAGGGTCTTCTTAGCACCTTCTCGAGGCGCCTGGTCGGGCTCCGTCTTCACCTTTTAATAATAATGAAGATAAACAACGTTATTCATACAGAAGCTGTCGTGCAACACAAGGTAAACACAAACAACAACAATGAGGGAAAACAATGAGTCAGGATCATCAAACATTAAAACATGAACAGTGACCCCAAATTAAAAAGTCTGTTTGCAGCTCATAGGGTCTTATTGGGACCCCGGACATGTTGAGGACCCCAACGTTTTATGACTATAATGTAGGGAGACCCCCCTTCACCTCCCCGTCCTCGCCTCGATGTGATGCTGCTTAAGTTTGTACAGCATCATAATTATCTTGTTTCATTTCATTATTATTTTTTGTATTATTGTTTTACACGTTCAAAATAAATCAAGTCAATAAATCAAGTGTTTTTCTAAACCCACCTTCACCTCCCCCGTCCTCGCCTCCCCGTCCTCCCCGGCGTCGGAGATGTCCGAGTAGGCGGGGCTTCCTGTTTCGGCCCCGTTCAGGTTCCCCCCCTCCCCCCGGCCGAGCGAGGGGCTGGGCGCCGTGTCGGAGAAACTGTAAACCTTATCCGCCTCCGCTTTGATGCTCGCCAAACGATTCTGATGCTCCGATCCGTTCAGAAGGGAGTCCGGAGAGTCCTCCTCTCTATTCCCTCCTCCCTTCCCTTTAGGACTGTCTCCTTCCCTGCCTCCTTCCCTGCCTCCCTCCCTGCCTCCCTCCCTCTTCTTCTTCTTCTTCTTGTCCTTGGTGGGGGTGGGGCCGGGGCTGGAGGCGGAGCTCTTGGGGATTGGCTGCTGCACCACGGAGGAGGCGGGGGAAGTGTTCTGTAAGGCGTAAGAAGGGGAAGGGGAGGCGGCGGAAGGACGTCCGGGTTTTACGCCTTTCTGAGTCACTTTATCAGGTTTTCCGCCCCCCGTCGTCTTCCTGGACTTCCTGTCGTCCAACCCGTCGTTGCTTGCCTCGTCCGTAAGACACGCCCCTTCCTCCTCCAACTCCGCCTCCATCTCCGCCTCCTTCTTCCTCACCTTCATCCTTCCCGGCGAGGGCGAAGGCGCGTCGAACCCCCGTCCTTTAGGAGTCGTTGAGCGAGCGGGAGAAATGGCGGCGGCTCCGTTACAAGAACCAGGAGCGTCAGAGTGGGTTAAAACATCGTCCCCGTACTCGCTGTCCACGTCCTGAACCTCGTGGTCGTTGTGCGCCCGCGCCTGGTGGTACTTCAGCCCGTTCATGTGCTTGTACTTCTTGTTGCAGTTGGGGTGAGGGCAGTCGATGAGGACGGGGGAGGGGCAATCCAACATTGGAGGAGGAAGGGAATCCGGTTTCCCTCCAGGAAGTGGGAGAGCGTTACCGGTGGAGTCTGTCCTCATTCGTTTAGAGGCCTTTGTGTCCTCGGAGCTGGAAGTTGGTTCCATGTCGGACGCGGGTTTGTTTTTCCTCTTGTTGGAAGATGGACTAGCTTCAGTTCCTCCCAACATGGCCGTCTGGCTGCCTCGCCGCCCTTTGCTGTTAGCCGCCGCCGCGCTGCCGCCACCGCGCGTCTTACTGCTGCCGCTCCCTTTATTGTCGGAGGAGTTGCTGTTGTCGTTGAGCGGCGTGTTGCTGCCAGGTCGAATCCGCTTCCCACGACCTCGACCGCCGCGCATCTCCACGTCACTGCTGGGAGACTCGCAGAACCTGGAAGTGAGTGAGAAGAGATTTACAAATATATAGATATCAAGAAACAATACATGAAAAACAAACAAACATTTAACATCACGGCACAATCAGTGAGAGAAGACCTGCTCAAAGAGCCTTCAGCGTGCATCTGATCTGCGCTCTGCTGTTTTGATCTAAGACGTAATTGAGTGTGTACCTCGGGGGGGCCCAGTCATGTCTGGTGCAGTCCAGCAGGGTCCCGACGTACGTCTTGTTCCTCCAGGTGACGTTCACCACCAGCATGCCTAGAAAACATACAACCAGTTAGAATTAGGGCTGACCTTGAGAATTTCTAAAAATGAACGATGTTTCTCGTAGAGCAGTGCTCATCTATTCGGGCGATGAGTCGACACATCGTCATACGTTTATGATTACATGATATTATACCCTTTGGCTTCAAAAACTTGTTTCTGTTTCAGGGCTGAGGTATGAGTAACATCCCGGTACGTCGTGCTACATCAAATGTGATGCTACATTTCCAAGGAATAGTCGATAGCTCAAACGGGGAAGTCGTAGGCTAATGGAGAACGAACCACTTTTGAAGATTAATATGTGACAAACTACTCGAATAGAATATCACAACATTTGGTATACCCATTGTTCTTAAGATTGTGAAGACATTTCCAATCGGCCGTCATTAGCCCCGCCCACCCAGAGGTCGGCCATTTTGGAAAAGGTGTAATTGTCCTGTTATTTTTTACAAACTTTTACAAACTCCTCCAGGAGGGTAGATCGGATACATTTAAATTCTTGACAGATTAACCACATATCAAATGTGATGTTATTTTGCAAAGGAATAGTGGATAGCTCAAACGGGGAAGTTATAGACTAACGGTTTTGTGATATATATACTGTATATTGTAAGGGGCTGAGAGGCAGGGTAGTGGGAGGCACCTACATTCCCAACAGGTGGCTCCACCCTCTTCCAATTAGCAGTATTGGGAGCAGGTGTGGAGACCTCACACCTGGTGCTAATCACTCCCTCAAGGGAGACAAAGCACACAGAGTTGCTCAGTTGTGTGTGGCACATGGAGGGAGCAGGAGGCTCCCAGTGTAAGGAAACGTTTTTTGTAAGCTGGTAAGTCGGTTAGCGGCTACGTTAGCCTTTGTTTAACGGAAGGTATTTTTGGAGTTTGATAGCAATAAAGCCTTTTTTGGATTTGAACACTGCCTCTGTCGTGATTGCTGCACTACCACTTTCCTCTTTACCTGCCCAGTCCTGTAACAATATGTATATATATATGTATAAATAAACTTTGATTTGATTAATATGATTTAAGGAAAGGTTGTCTCCTCCCACCGCCCCCTGTTGTTTGTGATATTGGGCTGTATAAATAAGCTTTGATTTGATGAATAAAGCTCTCACCGTCCTCCGTCTCCTGCCACACGATGCCCTCCAGGTTGACGCTGGTGCCTGGCTCACAGGGTCCCAGGCACTCGGGCTCCGTGGCGAGCGCGGCGTCGGCTGTGTTCACGGCCACCGAGCGCGTCCGGACCATCAGCTGCTCGCAGGGGGACGAGATGTCGCTGCCAGACCCCGAGACGAGGAGGTGGAGCGGAGGAGGAGCCGGCGTGGAGACCGGAGACTCCATCTGGAAGAGGGAAGGAACGCAGAGGTTAAAACAACAACACATGAAACCACAACATGATGCAACAGGGAGACACTGAAGAAGGTCTTTATTATGGAAAACACGAGAAACATTTGAGAGAAGATGGGAACCAATAACACTGAGCTCTAAACACCTCCTTATTTTAGGTTTTTATTAATTGTTTTCTTTCTTTTATTTACATATTATTTTAGGTTGGGTATTATTTTCTATTATATTACATTTTTAACTAGCACCTGTTTCGGGTAAGCATACCTGTCTGTACCGACTACCCAGGGAAGGTCAGAGAATTTAAAGGTCCCCTGTCCTCCTCCTCTTCCTCATCAATACATCACAGCTCTCAGATATATCCAGAGCCTGTCTCTGATTGGCTGAAACACCAAACAGATCATTGCAGCATTACCCATAATCCCCTCTGTTTCAGCCCTGTTTCCAAAGTGCTGATTCTCTGTCTGTTACTTTAGATGAAAACAAGGAGCCCCTCCCCACGCCCCTCTGAGAGAGATTTGGTTACAAAGAACTCAATGGAGCTCTAGAGGAGATCCAGATGATAAGGGGGGGGGGGGGTTACCCTGGTTGCTGATTGGCTAATGGTTACACCAGACAAAACATCGTTATGACATCATAAAGTGGCCAAAATCTGATCAGCTCATTTTCAGACAGGTTTTTATAGAAATGGCTCAAAAAGAAAGAGAATCTTTGTTCCTGAAACTTTCAGAGTCTCTTTCCACAGAGGGGACACATGTTGATGTAGAAGAGACATGAAGAAGAGGGGACACATGTTGATGTAGAAGAGACATGAAGAAGAGGGGACACATGTTGATGTAGAAGAGACATGAAGAAGAGGGGACACATGTTGATGTAGAAGAGACATGAAGAAGAGGGGACACATGTTGATGTAGAAGAGACATGAAGAAGAGGGGACACATGTTGATGTAGAAGAGACATGAAGAAGAGGAGACACATGTTGATGTAGAAGAGACATGAAGAAGAGGGGACACATGTTGATATAAAAGAGACATGAAGAAGAGGGGACACATGTTGATGTAGAAGAGACATGAAGAAGAGGGGACACATGTTGATGTAGAAGAGACATGAAGAAGAGGGGACACATGTTGATGTAGAAGAGACATGAAGAAGAGGGGACACATGTTGATGTAGAAGAGACATGAAGAAGAGGGGACACATGTTGATGTAGAAGAGACATGAAGAAGAGGGGACACATGTTGATGAAGAAGAGACATGAAGAAGAGGGGACACATGTTGATGTAGAAGAGACATGAAGAAGAGGGGACACATGTTGATGTAGAAGAGACATGAAGAAGAGGGGACACATGTTGATGTAGAAGAGACATGAAGAAGAGGGGACACATGTTGATGTAGAAGAGACATGAAGAAGAGGGGACACAAGTTGATGTAGAAGAGACATGAAGAAGAGGGGACACATGTTGATGTAGAAGAGACATGAAGAAGAGGGGACACAAGTTGATGTAGAAGAGACATGAAGAAGAGGGGACACATGTTGATGTAGAAGAGACATGAAGAAGAGGGGACACACGATGTAGAAGAGACATGAGGAAGAGGGGACACATGTTGATGTAGAAGAGACATGAAGAAGAGGGGACACACGTTGATGTAGAAGAGACATGAGGAAGAGGGGACACACGTTGATGTAGAAGAGACATGAGGAAGAGGGGACACATGTTGACGTAGAAGAGACATGAAGAAGAGGGGACACATGTTGATGTAGAAGAGACATGAAGAAGAGGGGACACACGTTGATGTAGAAGAGACATGAGGAAGAGGGGACACATGTTGACGTAGAAGAGACATGAAGAAGAGGGGACACATGTTGATGTAGAAGAGACATGAAGAAGAGGGGACACACGTTGATGTAGAAGAGACATGAGGAAGAGGGGACACATGTTGACGTAGAAGAGACATGAAGAAGAGGGGACACGTGTTGATGTAGAAGAGACGTGAAGAAGAGGGGACACATGTTGATGTAGAAGAGACATGAAGAAGAGGGGACACATGTTGATATAGAAGAGACATGAAGAAGAGGGGACACATGTTGATGTAGAAGAGACATGAAGAAGAGGGGACACATGTTGATGTAGAAGAGACATGAAGAAGAGGGGACACATGTTGATGTAGAAGAGACATGAAGAAGAGGGGACACATGTTGATGTAGAAGAGACATGAAGAAGAGGGGACACACGTTGATGTAGAAGAGACATGAGGAAGAGGGGACACATGTTGACGTAGAAGAGACATGAAGAAGAGGACTTTGCAGAATGGGGGACCTTTAAATGAAGGTGCCTTGGAAGGAAAGGGTTAATGTATGGATGTGCATGTGAGCAATAACGTGTAGATTTGAGTGGACTGTAAACTGAGTGATTTTTATGAACATCTCCATGTTTGTTGTATATTTGTGGAATAAATAAAAAGTTCTAGAGAAAAGAACTCCGAACAGTGACGGCCACACGACGCCCTCCCGTTTGACATATTTGTTTGTGATATTGGGCTGTATAAATACACTTTGATTTGATTAATATAATGACTACTATCTACTTATTGATGGAAGGAATTCAGAGGTTTAAACAACAACACACGTTGAAAAACAATATCTCTTTGGTTCGTAGCACTTACAAATAATTGGTTTCATGTGAAGCTGAAGCACTTAATCTGGTCTGGATTAGAAACAGGAAATGTTCCTGCAGGACTCTGGCTTTGAGTTTCATCTTCTTCACATTTGAATGCACTTGCTTTCGATAAGTGTCAGCTCAGTGTAATCAAATGGAAAATGAAATGTAACACCTGAGGGCAGCAGAGAGCGTTCATTCTAAGAGCTGACTCAAGACCCACTTTTATAATTGTTGTATTTGATAACACAAAGTAGCAGCAACAAACTTTCAGCAGTAACTTTTATTTGGTGTAAAAAATATCAGAAAAATCTCTTTTTTTTGGACCAAACATCTGGATATTTTTGCATGTAAAGGTAGTGAATGCAAAGAGAGGAAGAGGAGATGAGACGTCTGTTTGAAGCAAAGAACAGACAGGCTGTCAATTACATTTTAATACTTTTGTAGCCGTGGAAAGGCTCCGATGCTTCGATCTATTTGATGACTTGGTTTTTCACAATGAGCACCAAGGAGGAAAGGTTTGACACTTGAATGGGCTCGACACCGCTCAATCGATAACCTGCTTCCTCTAACAAAGTCGTGGTCTTTATAGGATTTCTATTGTCTGTTATGATGGTGCCTGTATGATATGTTAAGATCTGAATAGACAGACAACCCAAAAAAGAAGCTTCCCCTTTATTTCTACAGTGATGTCACCAGCGGTTTTCCGGACATCTAACATATTTCCAATGTCGAAGCACTTGGAAAACAAAGACACTGACTCTGATACACATGCCTTGTTGACACAGGCCCTCAGAGGACATTACAATTACATTTTAGTGTGTAATATATCAGCAAACAGGGAAAGATGATGACGCAGAAAGAACTGTTGAGTAGAGCAAGCAGATTATTCAACTGATCGTTTAGTTTTATTGACTACATTAACGTTTCTTACCTTTAACTACAGCAGAGGTCTCTGAACCAGTGACAGTAGCTTTTAGTGCAACACCTCTCCTCAGGGTTTAATGTAATGCCAACATGCAGCAGCATGTGATCGCAACACTGATTAGTGGCCAACATGGAAATCCCAGAAGATATCTGAACAAACGCTTCTGTTCATGGATACACTGTAAACATCAAAGAACAGGATCATCATCTGAGCCACGTGTTGCTTTCATGGTTGGGAATAAAGACCAAGTTCAAATTCCCTCAGACTTACTGCGTAAAACTCTACGTCAAAGTCTGCTTTAAACTCTACGTCTCTACGTCAAAGTCTGCTTTAAACTCTACGTCACTACGTCAAAGTCTGCTTTAAACCCTACGTCTCTACGTCAAAGTGTGCTTTAAACTCTACGTCTCTACGTCAAAGTCTGCTTTAAACCCTACGTCTCTACGTCAAAGTCTGCTTTAAACTCTACGTCTCTACGTCAAAGTCTGCTTTAAACTCTACGTCTCTACGTCAAAGTCTGCTTTAAACTCTACATCTCTACGTCAAAGTCTGCTTTAAACTCTACGTCAAAGTCTGCTTTAAACTCTACGTCAAAGTCTGCTTTAAACTCTACATCTCTACGTCAAAGTCTGCTTTAAACTCTACGTCAAAGTCTGCTTTAAACTCTACGTCTCTACGTCAAAGTCTGCTTTAAACTCTACGTCTCTACGTCAAAGTCTGCTTTAAACTCTACGTCTCTACGTCAAAGTCTGCTTTAAACTCTACGTCTCTACGTCAAAGTCTGCTTTAAACTCTACGTCTCTACGTCAAAGTCTGCTTTAAACTCTACGTCTCTACGTCACAGTCTGCTTTAAACTCTACGTCACTACGTCAAAGTCTGCTTTAAACTCTACGTCTCTACGTCAAAGTCTGCTTTAAACTCTACATCTCTACGTCACAGTCTGCTTTAAACTCTACGTCTCTACGTCAAAGTCTGCTTTAAACTCTACGTCTCTACGTCAAGTCTGCTTTAAAACTCTACGTCTCTACGTCACAGTCTGCTTTAAACTCTACGTCTCTACGTCAAAGTCTGCTTTAAACTCTACGTCTCTACGTCAAAGTCTGCTTTAAACTCTACGTCTCTACGTCACAGTCTGCTTTAAACTCTACGTCTCTACGTCAAAGTCTGCTTTAAACTCTACGTCTCTACGTCAAAGTCTGCTTTAAACTCTACGTCTCTACGTCAATGTCTGCTTTAAACTCTACGTCTCTACGTCAAAGTCTGCTTTAAACTCTACGTCTCTACGTCAAAGTCTGCTTTAAACTCTACATCTCTACGTCAAAGTCTGCTTTAAACTCTACGTCTCTACGTCAATGTCTGCTTTAAACTCTACGTCTCTACGTCTCTACGTCAAAGTCTGCTTTAAACCCTACGTCTCTACGTCAAAGTCTGCTTTAAACTCTACGTCACTACGTCAAAGTCTGCTTTAAACTCTACGTCTCTACGTCAAAGTCTGCTTTAAACTCTACGTCTCTACGTCAAAGTCTGCTTTAAACTCTACGTCTCTACGTCACAGTCTGCTTTAAACTCTACGTCTCTACGTCAAAGTCTGCTTTAAACTCTACGTCTCTACGTCAAAGTCTGCTTTAAACTCTACGTCTCTACGTCAAAGTCTGCTTTAAACTCTACGTCTCTACGTCAAAGTCTGCTTTAAACTCTACGTCTCTACGTCAAAGTCTGCTTTAAACTCTACGTCTCTACGTCAAAGTCTGCTTTAAACTCTACGTCTCTACGTCAAAGTGTGCTTTAAACTCTACGTCTCTACGTCAAAGTCTGCTTTAAACTCTACGTCTCTACGTCAAAGTCTGCTTTAAACTCTACGTCTCTACGTCAAAGTCTGCTTTAAACTCTACGTCTCTACGTCAAAGTCTGCTTTAAACTCTACGTCTCTACGTCAAAGTCTGCTTTAAACTCTACGTCACTACGTCACAGTCTGCTTTAAACCCTACGTCTCTACGTCAAAGTCTGCTTTAAACTCTACATCTCTACGTCAAAGTCTGCTTTAAACTCTACGTCTCTACGTCAAAGTGTGCTTTAAACTCTACGTCAAAGTCTGCTTTAAACTCTACGTCTCTACGTCAAAGTGTGCTTTAAACTCTACGTCTCTACGTCAAAGTCTGCTTTAAACTCTACGTCTCTACGTCAAAGTCTGCTTTAAACTCTACGTCTCTACGTCAAAGTCTGCTTTAAACCCTACGTCTCTACGTCAAAGTCTGCTTTAAACTACGTCTCTACGTCACAGTCTGCTTTAAACTCTACGTCACTACGTCAAAGTCTGCTTTAAACTCTACGTCTCTACGTCAAAGTCTGCTTTAAACTCTACGTCTCTACGTCAAAGTCTGCTTTAAACTCTACGTCTCTACGTCACAGTCTGCTTTAAACTCTACGTCTCTACGTCAAAGTCTGCTTTAAACTCTACGTCTCTACGTCAAAGTCTGCTTTAAACTCTACGTCTCTACGTCACAGTCTGCTTTAAACTCTACGTCTCTACGTCAAAGTCTGCTTTAAACTCTACGTCTCTACGTCACAGTCTGCTTTAAACTCTACGTCACTACGTCAAAGTCTGCTTTAAACTCTACGTCTCTACGTCAAAGTCTGCTTTAAACTCTACGTCTCTACGTCAAAGTCTGCTTTAAACTCTACGTCTCTACGTCGAAGTCTGCTTTAAACTCTACGTCTCTACGTCAAAGTCTGCTTTAAACTCTACGTCTCTACGTCAAAGTCTGCTTTAAACTCTACATCTCTACGTCAAAGTCTGCTTTAAACTCTACGTCTCTACGTCAAAGTCTGCTTTAAACTCTAAGTCAAAGTCTGCTTTAAACTCTACGTCTCTACGTCAAAGTCTGCTTTAAACTCTACGTCTCTACGTCAAAGTCTGCTTTAAACCCTACGTCTCTACGTCACAGTCTGCTTTAAACTCTACGTCTCTACGTCAAAGTCTGCTTTAAACTCTACGTCTCTACGTCAAAGTCTACTTTAAACTCTACGTCTCTACGTCAAAGTCTGCTTTAAACTCTACGTCTCTACGTCACAGTCTGCTTTAAACTCTACGTCTCTACGTCAAAGTCTGCTTTAAACTCTACGTCTCTACGTCACAGTCTGCTTTAAACTCTACGTCTCTACGTCAAAGTCTGCTTTAAACTCTACGTCACTACGTCAAAGTCTGCTTTAAACTCTACGTCTCTACGTCAAAGTCTGCTTTAAACTCTACGTCTCTACGTCGAAGTCTGCTTTAAACTCTACGTCTCTACGTCACAGTCTGCTTTAAACTCTACGTCTCTACGTCACAGTCTGCTTTAAACTCTACGTCTCTACGTCACAGTCTGCTTTAAACTCTACGTCTCTACGTCGAAGTCTGCTTTAAACTCTACGTCTCTACGTCACAGTCTGCTTTAAACTCTACGTCTCTACGTCACAGTCTGCTTTAAACTCTACGTCTCTACGTCAAAGTCTGCTTTAAACTCTACGTCTCTACGTCGAAGTCTGCTTTAAACTCTACGTCACTACGTCGCAGTCTGCTTTAAACTCTACGTCTCTACGTCAAAGTCTGCTTTAAACTCTACGTCTCTACGTCAAAGTCTGCTTTAAACCCTACGTCACTACGTCAAAGTCTGCTTTAAACTCTACGTCTCTACGTCAAAGTCTGCTTTAAACCCTACGTCACTACGTCAGTCTGCTTTAAACCCTACGTCTCTACGTCAAAGTCTGCTTTAAACTCTACGTCTCTACGTCAAAGTCTGCTTTAAACTCTACGTCTCTACGTCACAGTCTGCTTTAAACTCTACGTCTCTACGTCGAAGTCTGCTTTAAACTCTACGTCTCTACGTCAAAGTCTGCTTTAAACTCTACGTCTCTACGTCACAGTCTGCTTTAAACTCTACGTCTCTACGTCAGTCTGCTTTAAACTCTACGTCACTACGTCAAAGTCTGCTTCAAACTCTACGTCTCTACGTCACAGTCTGCTTTAAACTCTACGTCTCTACGTCGAAGTCTGCTTTAAACTCTACGTCTCTACGTCAAAGTCTGCTTTAAA
>JAPTMU010000028.1:1140566-1171740 GCA_028583405.1 Pogonophryne albipinna | reverse complement strand
TCTCTACGTCAAAGTCTGCTTTAAACTCTACGTCTCTACGTCAAAGTCTGCTTTAAACTCTACATCTCTACGTCAAAGTCTGCTTTAAACTCTACGTCAAAGTCTGCTTAAACTCTACGTCAAAGTCTGCTTTAAACTTACATCTCTACGTCAAAGCTGCTTTAAACTCTAGTCTCTACGTCAAAGTCTGCTTTAAACTCTACGTCTCTACGTCAAAGTCTGCTTTAAACCTCTACGTCTCTACGTCAAAGTCTGCTTTAAACTCTACGTTCTCTACGTCAAGTCTGCTTTAAACTCTACTCTCTACGTCAAAGTCTGCTTTAAACTCTACGTCTTACGTCAAAGTCTGCTTTAAACTCTACGTCTCTACGTCAAAGTCTGCTTTAAACTCTACGTCTCTACGTCAAAGTCTGCTTTAAACTCTACGTCTCTACGTCACAGTCTGCTTTAAACTCTACGTCTCTACGTCAAAGTCTGCTTTAAACTCTACGTCTCTACGTCACAGTCTGCTTTAACTCTACGTCTCTACGTCAAAGTCTGCTTTAAACTCTAGTCTCTACGTCAAAGTCTGCTTTAAACTCTACATCTCTACGTCAAGTCTGCTTTAAACTCTACGTCTCTACGTCAAAGTCTGCTTTTAAAACTCTACGTCTCTACGTCAAAGTCTGCTTTAAACTCTACGTCTCTACGTCACAGTCTGCTTTAAACTCTACGTCTCTACGTCAAAGTCTGCTTTAAACTCTACGTCTCTACTGTCAAGTCTGCTTTAAACTCTACGTCTCTACGTCAAGTCTGCTTTAAACTCTACGTCTCTACGTCAAAGTCTGCTTTAAACTCTACGTCTCTACGTCAAGTCTGCTTAAACTCTACGTCTCTACGTCAAAGTCTGCTTTAAACTCTACGTCTCTACGTCAAAGTCTGCTTTAAACTCTACGTCTCTACGTCAAAGTCTGCTTTAAACTCTACATCTCTACGTCAACAAAGTCTGCTTTAAACTTACTCTACGTCTCTACGTCAAAGTCTGCTTTAAAACTCTACGTCTCTACGTCAAAGTCTGCTTTAAACTCTACGTCCTACGTCAAAGTCTGCTTTAAACTCTACGTCCTCTACGTCAAGTCTGCTTTAAACTCTACGTCTCTACGTCAAAGTCTGCTTTAAACTCTACGTCTCTACGTCAAAGTCTGCTTTAAACTCTACGTCTCTACGTCAAAGTCTGCTTTAAACTCTACGTCTCTACGTCAAAGTCTGCTTTAAACTCTAGTACTCTCTACGTCAAAGTCTGCTTTAAACTCTACGTCTCTACGTCAAAGTCTGCTTTAAACTCTACGTCTCTACGTCAAAGTCTGCTTTAAACTCTACGTCTCTACGTCAAAGTGTGCTTTAAACTCTACGTCTCTACGTCAAAGTCTGCTTTAAACTCTACGTCTCTACGTCAAGTCTGCTTAAACTCTACGTCTCTACGTCAAAGTCTGCTTTAAACTCTACGTCTCTACGTCAAAGTCTGCTTTAAACTCTACGTCTCTACGTCAAAGTCTGCTTTAAACTCTACGTCTACGTCACAGTCTGCTTTAAACCTACGTCTCTACGTCAAAGTCTGCTTTAAACTCTACGTCTCTACGTCAAAGTGCTTTAAACTCTACGTCTCTACGTCAAAGTCTGCTTTAAACTCTACGTCTCTACGTCAAAGTCTGCTTTAAACTCTACGTCTCTACGTCAAAGTCTGCTTTAAACTCTACGTCTCTACGTCAAAGTCTGCTTTAAACTCTACATCTCTACGTCACAGTCTGCCTTTAACTCTACGTCCTCTACGGTCAAAGTCTGCTTTTAAACTCTAACGTCTCTACGGTCAAAGTCATGCTTTAAACTCTACGTCTCTACGTCACAGTCTGCTTTAAACTCTACGTCTCTACGTCAAAGTCTGCTTTAAACTCTACGTCTCTACGTCAAAGTCTGCTTTAAACTCTACGTCTCTACGTCAAAGTCTGCTTTAAACTCTACGTCTCTACGTCACAGTCTGCTTAACTCTACGTCTCTACTGTCAAAGTCCTGCTTTAAACTCTACGTCTCTACGTCACAGTCTGCTTTAAACTCTACGTCACTACGTCACAGTCTGCTTTAAACTCTACGTCTCTACGTCAAAGTCTGCTTTAAACTCTACGTCTCTACGTCCAAAGTCTGCTTTAAACTCTAACGTCACTACGTCGAAAGTCTGCTTTAAACTCTAAGTCTCTACGTCAAAGTCTGCTTTAAACTCTACGTCTCTACGTCAAAGTCTGCTTTAAACTCTAC
The DNA here is from genome assembly GCA_028583405.1 of Pogonophryne albipinna. Taxonomy (NCBI): domain Eukaryota; kingdom Metazoa; phylum Chordata; class Actinopteri; order Perciformes; family Artedidraconidae; genus Pogonophryne; species Pogonophryne albipinna. The sequence continues at coordinate 1,169,451 of JAPTMU010000028.1, read as the reverse complement.
ATCTCTACGTCAACGTCTGCTTTAAACTTCTACGTCCTCTACGTCAAGTCTGCTTTACTCTAACTCCTAAGTCAAAGTCTGCTTTAAACTCTACGTCTCTACGTCAAAGTCTGCTTTAAACTCTACGTCTCTACGTCAAAGTCTGCTTTAAACCCTACGTCACTACGTCACAGTCTGCTTTAAACTCTACGTCTCTACGTCAAAGTCTGCTTTAAACTCTACGTCTCTACGTCAAAGTCTACTTTAAACTCTAGTCTCTACGTCAAAGTCTGCTTTAAACTCTACGTCTCTACGTCACAGTCTGCTTTAAACTCTACGTCTCTACGTCAAAGTCTGCTTTAAACTCTACGTCTCTACGTCACAGTCTGCTTTAAACTCTACTTCTCTACGTCAAAGTCTGCTTTAAACTCTACGTCCTCTACGTCAAAGTCTGCTTTAAACTCTACGTCTCTACGTCACAGTCTGCTTTAAACTTCTACGTCTCTACGTCGAAGTCTGCTTTAAACTCTACGTCTCTACGTCAAAGTCTGCTTTAAACTCTACGTCTCTCTACGTCAAGTCTGCTTTAACTCTACATCTCTAAGTCACAGTCTGCTTTAAACTCAGTCTCTACGTCGAAGTCTGCTTTAAACTCTACGTCTATACGTCTACAGTCTGCTTTAAAACTCTACGTCTCTACGTCACAGTCGGCTTTAAACTCTACGTCTCTACGTCAAAGTCTGCTTTAAACTCTACGTCTCTACGTCCGAGTCTGCTTTAAACTCTACGTCTCTACGTCAAGTCTGCTTTAAACTCTACGTCTCTATCGTCAAAGTCTGCTTTAAACTCTACGTCTCTACGTCAAAGTCTGCTTTAAACTCTGACGTCTCTACGTCACAGTCTGCTTTAAACTCTACGTCTCTACGTCAAAGTCTGCTTTAAACTCTACGTCTCTACGTACAGTCTGCTTTAAACCTACGTCTCTACGTCAAAGTCTGCTTTAAACTCTACGTCTCTACGTCAATCTGCTTTAAACTCTACGTCTCTACGTCACAGTCTGCTTTAAACTCTACTTCTCTACGTCGAAGTCTGCTTTAAACTCTACGTCTCTACGTCAAAGTCTGCTTTAAACTCTACGTCTCTACGTCACAGTCTGCTTTAAACTCTACGTCTCTTACGTCGCAGTCTGCTTTAAACTTACGTCTCTACGTCAAAGTCTGCTTTAAACTCTACGTCTCTACCGTCAAGTCTGCTTTAAACTCTACGTCTACTACGTCAACGTCTGCTTTAAACTCTACGTCTCTACGTCAAAGTCTGCTTTAAACCTACGTCTACGTGAGTCTGCTTTAAACTCTACGTCTCTCGTCACAGTCGCTTTAAACCCTACATCTCACGTCAAAGTCTGCTTTAAACCTACGTCTCTACGTCAAAGTCTGCTTTAAACCTACGTCTCTACGTCAAAGTCTGCTTTAAACTCTACGTCTCTACGTCAAGTCTGCTTTAAACTCTACGTCTCTACGTCAAAGTCTGCTTTAAACCCTACGTCTCTACGTCAAGTCTGCTTTAAACTCTACGTCTCTACGTCAAAGTCTGCTTTAAACTCTACGTCTCTACGTCAAGTCTGCTTTAAACTTACGTCTCTACGTCAAGTCTGCTTTAAACCCTACGTCTCTACGTCAAAGTCTGCTTTAAACTCTACGTCTCTACGTCAAAGTCTGCTTTAAACCTACGTCTCTACGTCAAAGTCTGCTTTAAACTCTACGTCTCTACGTCAAAGTCTGCTTTAAACTCTACGTCTCTACGTCAAAGTCTGCTTTAAACTCTACGTCTCTACGTCAAAGTCTGCTTTAAACCCTACGTCTCTACGTCAAAGTCTGCTTTAAACTCTACGTCTCTACGTCAAAGTCTGCTTTAAACTCTACGTCTCTACGTCAAAGTCTGCTTTAAACTCTACGTCTCTACGTCAAAGTCTGCTTTAAACTCTACGTCTCTACGTCAAAGTCTGCTTTAAAACTCTACGTCTCTACGTCAAAGTCTGCTTTAAACTCTACGTCTCTACGTCAAAGTCTGCTTTAAACTCTACGTCTCTACGTCAAAGTCTGCTTTAAACTCTACGTCTCTACGTCAAAGTCTGCTTTAAACTCTACGTCTCTACGTCAAAGTCTGCTTTAAACTCTACGTCTCTACGTCACAGTCTGCTTTAAACTCTACGTCACTACGTCAAAGTCTGCTTTAAACTCTACGTCTCTACGTCAAAGTCTGCTTTAAACTCTACGTCTCTACGTCAAAGTCTGCTTTAAACTCTACGTCTCTACGTCACAGTCTGCTTTAAACTCTACGTCTCTACGTCGAAGTCTGCTTTAAACTCTACGTCTCTACGTCAAAGTCTGCTTTAAACCCTACGTCACTACGTGAGTCTGCTTTAAACTCTACGTCTCTGCGTCACAGTCTGCTTTAAACTCTACATCTCTACGTCAAAGTCTGCTTTAAACCCTACGTCTCTACGTCAAAGTCTGCTTTAAACCCTACGTCTCTACGTCAAAGTCTGCTTTAAACTCTACATCTCTACGTCAAAGTCTGCTTTAAACCCTACGTCTCTACGTCAAAGTCTACTTTAAACCCTACGTCTCTACGTCAAAGTCTGCTTTAAACTCTACGTCAAAGTCTGCTTTAAACTCTACGTCTCTACGTCAAAGTCTGCTTTAAACTCTACGTCTCTACGTCAAAGTCTGCTTTAAACTCTACGTCTCTACGTCAAAGTCTGCTTTAAACTCTACGTCTCTACGTCAAAGTCTGCTTTAAACTCTACGTCAAAGTCTGCTTTAAACTCTACGTCTCTACGTCAAAGTCTGCTTTAAACTCTACGTCTCTACGTCAAAGTCTGCTTTAAACTCTACGTCTCTACGTCAAAGTCTGCTTTAAACTCTACGTCTCTACGTCAAAGTCTGCTTTAAACTCTACGTCACTACGTCACAGTCTGCTTTAAACTCTACGTCTCTACGTCAAAGTCTGCTTTAAACTCTACGTCTCTACGTCAAAGTCTGCTTTAAACTCTACGTCACTACGTCACAGTCTGCTTTAAACTCTACGTCTCTACGTCAAAGTCTGCTTTAAACTCTACGTCAAAGTCTGCTTTAAACTCTACGTCACTACGTCAGTCTGCTTTAAACTCTACGTCTCTACGTCACAGTCTGCTTTAAACTCTACGTCACTACGTCAAAGTCTGCTTTAAACTGTACGTCACTACGTCAAAGTCTGCTTTAAACTCTACGTCACTACGTCAAAGTCTGCTTTAAACTCTACGTCACAGTCTGCTTTAAACTCTACGTCAAAGTCTGCTTTAAACTCTACGTCTCTACGTCAAAGTCTACTTTAAACTCTACGTCACAGTCTGCTTTAAACTCTACGTCAAAGTCTGCTTTAAACTCTACGTCTCTACGTCAAAGTCTGCTTTAAACTCTACGTCACAGTCTGCTTTAAACTCTACGTCAAAGTCTGCTTTAAACTCTACGTCACTACACCAAACTCTGCTTTAAACTCTACGTCACTACGTCAAAGTCTGCTTTAAACTCTACGTCACTACGTCACAGTCTGCTTTAAACTCTACGTCAAAGTCTGCTTTAAACTCTACGTCAAAGTCTGCTTTAAACTCTACGTCACAGTCTGCTTTAAACTCTACGTCTCTACGCCAAACTCTGCTTTAAACTCTACGTCACTACGTCAAAGTCTGCTTTAAACTCTACGTCACTACGTCACAGTCTGCTTTAAACTCTACGTCAAAGTCTGCTTTAAACTCTATGTCACTACGTCAAAGTCTGCTTTAAACTCTACGTCACTACGTCAAAGTCTGCTTTAAACTCTACGTCTCTACGTCAAAGTCTGCTTTAAACTCTACGTCTCTACGTCAAAGTCTGCTTTAAACTCTACGTCTCTACGTCAAAGTCTGCTTTAAACTCTACGTCACTACGTCAAAGTCTGCTTTAAACTCTACGTCACTACGTCAAAGTCTGCTTTAAACTCTACGTCTCTACGTCAAAGTCTGCTTTAAACTCTATGTCACTACGTCAAAGTCTGCTTTAAACTCTACGTCTCTACGTCAAACTCTGCTTTAAACTCTACGTCTCTACGTCAAAGTCTGCTTTAAACTCTACGTCTCTACGTCAAACTCTGCTTTAAACTCTACGTCTCTACGTCAAACTCTGCTTTAAACTCTACGTCAAAATCTGCTTTAAACTCTACGTCACAGTTTGCTTTAAACTCTACGTCTCTACGTCACAGTCTGCTTTAAACTCTACGTCTCTACGTCAGTCTGCTTTAAACTCTACGTCACTACGTCAAAGTCTGCTTTAAACTCTACGTCACTACGTCAAAGTCTGCTTTAAACTCTACGTCACAGTCTGCTTTAAACTCTACGTCAAAGTCTGCTTTAAACTCTACGTCTCTACGTCAAAGTCTGCTTTAAACTCTACGTCACTACGTCACAGTCTGCTTTAAACCCTACGTCTCTACGTCAAAGTCTGCTTTAAACTCTACGTCTCTACGTCAAAGTCTGCTTTAAACTCTACGTCTCTACATCACAGTCTGCTTTAAACTCTACGTCTCTACGTCAAAGTCTGCTTTAAACTCTACGTCTCTACGTCAAAGTCTGCTTTAAACTCTACGTCACAGTCTGCTTTAAACTCTACGTCTCTACGTCAAAGTCTGCTTTAAACCCTACGTCACTACGTTACAGTCTGCTTTAAACTCTACGTCAAAGTCTGCTTTAAACTCTACGTCAAAGTCTGCTTTAAACTCTACGTCACTACGTCACAGTCTGCTTTAAACTCTACGTCACAGTCTGCTTTAAACTCTACGTCACAGTCTGCTTTAAACTCTACGTCTCTACGTCAAAGTCTGCTTTAAACTCTACGTCACAGTCTGCTTTAAACTCTACGTCACTACGTCAAAGTCTGCTTTAAACTCTACGTCACTACGTCAAACTCTGCTTTAAACTCTACGTCACTACGTCAAAGTCTGCTTTAAACTCTACGTCACTACGTCAAACTCTGCTTTAAACTCTACGTCACTACGTCACAGTCTGCTTTAAACTCTACGTCACTGCCTCATACTCTCCGTAAAAACCCCACGTCACTGCACCAAACTCTACGTCACTGCGTAAAAACCCACGTTACTGCGTCAAACTTTACGTCACTGCGTCAAACTCTACGTCACTCTGAAAACATTGCAACCTTCAAATATACGCCCCTAAACCTGTGCAAAGCAAGGGAAGGCTGGTTAGAAACAAGGCTATCCAAAGTGTTTATCAAAAACAAAAGATAGCGTTGCATGTGGAGACTTTTGTGTTGTTTATGAAGAGCTTTCTTTTGGCTTGTGTTGCCTTTATTGAACAGCACCAACTGATACACAGAGAGGATAACACCCACATCCCTAGAAACTTTATAAAACAAGTTTCAATTGGTGAAATTAGAAAGTAAATGAGAGCGTTTCGTCCCTGCATGTTTTACCTCGTTACAGGCCGAGAGCAGAAAGCCTTTGTGACGACCAGGCGCTGCACTCTACTGGTTTAACAGCTGGTCAAAAGGAAGGGATCATGGTAGAGAAACAGCCTCTCAGTTCCTATAATTCCCCTATTTACGAATAAAAAAACATGGGTGCTTTGAATGCTGGGAAACCACCTGAAGAGCCACCAACTCTCTCTCTCTCAGAGGGGGGAGGGGCTGTTTTACTGCCCTGCTATTGGCTGCAGAGTTTCAGCCTCGTTTTGATGCAGAATGGGCTGGGAAACACAGAGCCCCCACTCTGCTCCTCCTCTCCATTCACTCAGAGGTATTCATTACAAAAACAAGCCACATTCCTCTCAAGGTCACTGGCTCGCTGTGAGGGATTAGTGATACAGATCAGCACTTCACAAACTGTGTTGGAGCTGAAGCTTGTTGAATGTGAGGTTATGTGAGGCTGCCACACTTCAAGAGATAAAAGTCTTTCATTTATTTCTCTAAGAGTGGATTGAGTGACAGACACGATACTGAGAAGAGATAACTATGTCTTCATTAAAAAGTGAGAGACTGTTCCTGCAGGAATGAGTCCTAAAACCCTTAAAACTAGTTAGCAATACCTGTTCCCTTGGGGTGGAAGTCAATGGTTTTCTGAATGTGTTTTTGGTTGTTAGCCTGAAATAATGTCTGTGGTCAACACATAAAATACGTCAGTTAATACCCCACTGGTGATGGAGTGTCTAAATGAGACTACTAAACGTCATCACGGCCAACATTAGCCGCCTTTAGCTTAGCGGTGGTGACGTGAAGTCATGTGACCGTGCTGTAGTTCCTTTATAGCCCAACATTAGCCACCTTTAGCTTAGAGGTGGTGACTTGAAGTCATGTGACAGTGCTGTAGTTCCTTTATAGCCCAACATTAGCCTCCTTTAGCTTAGAGGTGGTGACGTGAAGTCATGTGACAGTGCTGTAGTTCCTTTATAGCCCAGCATTAGCCTCCTTTAGCTTAGCGGTGGTGACGTGAAGTCATGTGACCGTGCTGTAGTTCCTTTATAGCCCAACATTAGCCTCCTTTAGCTTAGCGGTGGTGACGTGAAGTCATGTGACCGTGCTGTAGTTCCTTTATAGCCCAACATTAGCCTTCTTTAGCTTAGCGGTGGTGACGTGAAGTCATGTGACCGTGCTGTAGTTCCTTTATAGCAACATTAGCCACCTTTAGCTTAGCGGTGGTGACGTGAAGTCATGTGACCGTGCTGTAGTTCCTTTATAGCCCAACATTAGCCTCCTTTAGCTTAGCGGTGGTGATAAAATGATCTAGACATTGCTGCTGATGGACAGTAATCTTAGGCAGCAGGATTATTGTGTGATTTTACATGTTTTTCTGTGTAAGATCTATTTTTTTGTATTATTGTATTAAAGCAGGGCTCGACATTATAAATGGCCCGCTGGCCCGGAAGCACTATTTAGCACTACGTACTTTCATAACGTACTTTCCACTTGCCCGGATTTTTTTGGACGAATGCTCTTGGGCCAGTGGTTACAATGGTGGGGCCAGTGACAGTGAAACGGGGCCAGTAGTCTTTTACCCTTAATGTCTACCTCCGATTAAAGCAATGTTGTGTCTCATTGATATTCATTAGATTTTGTTGTATTTAGTTATGAAATAGTGGACATTTTGTTCATACACTACATGAGACAAAGATGAACCTGCAATTTAAGGTTTTCATTGATTTAAACTAGTCAAATTAATCTGAGTTTCTTTTGGCTATGAGAGGAAGGAAATTCACAAACTTTTAGTCTTCAAAACAAGACAACAGAACAGGATGAATAAATATTAGGGATGTAACGATATACCGAATATCGCGGTAAATAAACGTCCCAATACCGTCGTGAGACTGACAAAATCTACCGCGATTAAAAAAAATAAAAATAGACATTGACAAGTACCAACAGTATATTTATATCTCTGTCAATAAGCCTCACCTTCTTGGCAAACACTGTATTGTGTTTGAAGTGGTGGAGAGACAATGCACAGTTTGACCCACTGCTGTCACCCATGGCCAAAGCATATCTCTCCGTCCCACTGAGGTGGCGTTAGACTTTTTCGCTGTCCGTCATTTTGACAGACAGGATCGTAAAATGTCCGTCATAATCCCTTATTACCCGTCGGGTCTGAACAGTTCACGAGAGAGCACGCTCGTGAACTGTCAACGGGGGGGGGGGCGGTGTTATGCCGTGTGTGCATGCACCTCACGGGAGCACGCACAGCGTAAAGCAAAACCTCCCAGACATGTGTTGATCTGTACGGATCTGTTCCGAGTTTGTTCTAATCTGTCAAAATGACAGACTGCTTTCAGATTTTTCCGTCATTGTTAAATAAGATATTCGGTTAACGCGACCACTGCTGTCCCAGCAACATCAGTACCAGCAACATCAGTACCAGCAACATCAGTACCAGCAACATCAGTCCCAGCAACATCAGTCCCAGCAACATCAATACCAGCAACATCAGTACCAGCAACATCAGTCCCAGCAACATCAGTACCAGCAACATCAGTACCAGCAACATCAGTCCCAGCAACATCAGTCCCAGCAACATCAGTCCCAGCAACATCAGTACCAAGCGAGAGAGTTGTTTCCGGAGCAGGGGATATTGTAAATGCCCAAACATCCCAGCTTATAAATACCTGGAAATGTGGACATTCTCATATTCCTAAAAACCTGTCTGATGATCCCGAGTGAGTGACTCGTGAGTTTGAGTTGAGTTACTTGAAAAACTAAAGTGACACTTGATTTATTTGATTGCAGGGTCTGATTATTAAATGTTTATTTGTGAGATGCAGCGGCACAAAGAAAATGCCTACTTTGTTTGGTAGTACTATAGGTACAAAAACACTGGTTTTCTTGTTCCAGTCTGTTACTGTCACTTTGTTTTTGACACTTTAAAATACTGCTATCCTACTAAAATGCTGTACAAATCAGATTTATTATGTAATAAAGAACATTTTCCAAGTAAAAAAAATGTTATTGAAAAAAAAAATATATATATATTTTTTTTTCCTTTATTATTCAATATCGCGATAAATACCGTACCGTGGACTTGTTATCGCGATATTATCGTACCGTGAGTTTTTGGTATCGTTACATCCCTAATAAATATGATACAAAACGTGCAAGGATGTTTGACACCGGACCAAAACTAGTATTTCTTTACAGTCAGTCTCTGTCTTTAGATAAAGAAACACACTTCTGTCAGGAGATGTGGGAAGTGCTGGTTCACACACACACACACACACACACACACACACACACACACACACACACACACACACACACACACACACACACACACACACACACACACACACACACACACACACACACACACACACACACACACACACACACACACACACACACACACACACACACACACACACACACACACACACACACACACACACACACACACACACACACACACACACACACACACACACACACACACACACACACACACACACACACACAGAAGAGGCCTTCACAGGAAAGACCACGAAGATAAGAAGCACAAGGACACCTAGAAAACCCTCAACATGCTTTAACAAAACTCCCTAAAAATCCATCAAAAACCCAAAGAACTTTCTCTATGACCTCCATCCAAAATATATTCACAACTCCCCCATCGACCCTGGGAAACCCTTGAAGACGACTTCCCTCCATGTTCCTGCTCAGAGTAATGTGAGAAATGAACAACAGGTGAGCTGGACTAACATCTGGGAAGGACAGTCATTTCTCGCCCCCCCATAAAAAAAATGCTGAAAAGCTGCCGTGTCTTTGATCTGTTTTAAAACAACTTTATCGCTGTGTCTCTATTCATATTCTACCAAGAGGGTGAACATAACTAGTTCATACCAATACCAGTGATACTACACGGGTCTATTGCTGTACATTTTACATTTATATTCAATTTAATATTTAATAATCCATTCCATACACATTTAAAGTCCAGTGTTTCCCACAGCTCTGAAATATACTTGGGGGGGGGGGGGGGGGGGTGGTAGGGTGAGGTGACCTGCAACAACATTAACCTTTCTGTTGGTCGCTTGTTAGCAGACCCTTCACGCGATGGCAGAGCGAGCAGGTACAGGCAGGGCCGGACCGAGATAATAACTCAGGCCAGAAATTATACCCCCAGCCAGGACACTACCAGTTTGTTTTGTGCCATTTTGCTGCATTTATTTGTGAATATTTACAGCGTTGCTGCCCATAGGGATAGCCCTATAGTTTAAATCTACTACCCACAAATAAACATGGGTTACTATTTAAAGAACATTGTAAATGTATTTAGGAACCTTTCCATGTGATTTTAAGTGGGGGTGGACCTCAAACCCTCTAGGGGGGTCCGGGGGCATGCTCCCCCGACTTTCTTGCCAACCCTCCCGATTTTCGTGGGAAACTCCCGATTTCCTCCCGGGGTCATATTTCTCCCGCATTTCTGACAAAATCAGATTTACTCAGGACTGTTTCCACTCGGACTTTAATACAGCTACACCATTGTTTGGTTTCCATGGTAGCGCGTCTCTTTAGTAGCGCGCGCAACTGAAAGTCTGGTGAGGAAGATAGTCACAGAAAACAGAACAAGAATCGACAACACGACCCTCTGCTCCCTCCTGTCCTGTAAAATACAGGTCTAGCCCACATATGCTCCATCAAGGATGGGGCTACAGGCAGCAAGACAGTGCACTTACAACTACAATAAGCATGTGTAGTTGTTCTTTTCATCTTTAAAAGTCAGTTTCCCCGCTGCTAACAGTTCTAACAGTACCGGTGATCCACTCGCACCCCCCCGCACGGTGGTTTTGAAATGCTCCCGATTTCTGAGGTTTCAAGTATGTCCCCCGGTAAGATTTGTTTTTAAATGTTGGAGTTAAATGCATCAATCTGGTGAATTTTGAGGGGGAAATAAGGAGACTAGATCTATGGGAACAGAACACCTATATGAAACAGAACTGAATACATTTAAATAATCATAAAATCATGGCCATAACCAATAACATACCATGCAATATGAAAAAACGCAAACATTTCCAAAGTTGGTATCAATAAAGTACTTATCTTATTTGTCACCACGGTGAAAGCTAAATCCCATGGACTTTTTCAGGTTTTGTAAATCCCTCTCTTATAATCTTGAAAACATAAATTTTTTCACTGGTTTCTCAAGATTGACTAATCATTATGATAATTTCCCTTCACCCAATCATCATTATCACCAAAAAGAGCATACATGTAATAATAATAATAATTTGGATTTTTATATCCTAATGCTCAAAGATGCTTTACATAGAAACAGAAACAGTACAAAGAAAGTGTGTGTGTGTGTGTGTGTGTGTGTGTGTGTGAAGGGGTTGTTGATGTACACACACAGGCAGTAACACAGCGAATATGAAACGACATAAATACAAAAAATCCTCGTACCTTCACTCCGCCCACTTTCTTCAGACTTCGACATTCCCCGTTGTCCACTTCCTCCTCCTGCTGCTGCTCTGTCGTCATGGTGACGGGCTGTCCAATAACCGCCGAGTCCAGACTCACGTTCCCGATCTGCTGCTCGACGGCAGACAGATCCGGGATCAGTTGTCCCTCGAAGGAAAGTCCGCTGCGAGGGACGGGAACCTCCTTTTCTGCGTTAACAGAAACAACCACCGCCTCCATTTTCTCCTTCTTAGCTTTCCCCGACACCCCGTCTTTGTCCTTTTTCACCGCGGGGGGTGTGCGGGAGGGTTTATTTGACTTGTCCGTTCCCTTCGTAGGGGTTGAGTTCTGCGGGGGAACCAGAACCTCCTTCTTGGCGTCTGGTCCCGGCGCCTTCACGCTCTCTTTAGAGTTTTTACTACGCTTTGATTTGGATTTGCTTTCTTTTCCCTGAGCGGCCACGGCGGCTACAGGACTAACGAACTTTATATTCTCCGGTAAAGTAGCCACGGCGCTTTGTGGGGGGGCCGCCATGCCTCCTCCCTCTTTACTACTCGACATTTCCAGTTTGTCCTTTTCCAAGTCGGCGTCCAGGTCGATTATTAGGTTTCCCACTCCGATATCCCACTCGTCGCCGCTGTCGTACGTGTCCACCGCGTTGGAGTCGACTCCTTTCCCGCCTGCAGGGCCGCTGCTGAGGGACATCTTAGTGTGAGCGCCCCGGAGCTCCGTGGGGGGGCCAGAGGAGGGCCGCGCTCCTCCCAGCCGCAGGACGCCTCCTCAGGGCTGGACCCCGCGCCGCCACCCTGCTCCCCACATCGCCTCCTGCACACACACACACACACACACACACAGCAGGTCAGACAGTGGACAGACACTACAGCGGAGACAGAGCTTTGGTCATTACTCTTCAGAATCAAAATCAGGTCATGTACGAGGAACTTGACTAAAACTAAAATGAAAGACACTACTTTAAGAAAACTATAATAACATAAAAAAATAGTAAAGAAAATTGTAAAAAATATACCAGTATTTACATTAAAATAAAATATGTGCAGTAATAAAAAAACAAGATAGTTCTGTGTCTTATTCTGTCACCTGAGTTTCCCTGCGCGGGTCAATAATGGTTCATCTTAACTTATCTTAATATGCGCTTTCACACCGGAGAACTTTTCCCAGTATAGTTCCGATAGTTCTTGAAATGTTGCGTTCACACCAAAAAAATCCGGAGCTATAACTTAGTTCATGGGAACCTTTCCAGCCCCTTTTCAGTCCCTGCTAGAGAGCAGGTACTTTCCTGGGAGAAAAAGGTTCCCATTTCTGATCGTCTGGGCGGATTGCAAACCACGCCCCGTAAAACTCTGGAAAATGTTGTGAAGCCGCCATTGTATTTGCTGGCATTAGCATTATTAGCATTAGCCCTACTGAAGCCTTCCCCAACTCCGGGGACTCCGGGTGGCAGTATACGCCGACGCCGTGAAGTGGTTTGCGGCCTGCCAGTAAACCCAAAACAGAAGAAGACGAAGTGACGTCAGCGGCTTCATTTGCCTAATCCTCCATCAGGGACTTATTCCGGTGTGAACGCGATCAGCTCTTTTGTTCATCAGAACTAAAGAGTTCTGATGAACCAAATTCTGATGAACCAAGTTCTGATGAACCAAGTTCTGATGAACAAAGTACGGCAAAGTACTTTGTGTGAAAGCGCCTAATAACTAGTTAAAGGTAACTCTTTGAACTCTTGGTGCATTACTGCCTTCTATGGTAAATGGACTGTACTTATATCCAGTCTTTACGACCCCTCAAAGCACTTTACATGCTACGAGTCCTTCACACCATCATTGGTTATTATAACAGGTTTATTGCTAGGTCGACTTGGTGTCATGGTGCAGACATAAAAGTAAAACAAACATTAAAAACACAGACAGAAAACTATTTTAAGAAAACTATACAGACAGATCATTGGTTTACTATTCATACTATTACATGTTTATTGTTATTATCCCATGTGTACTATCTGAATTTCCCTACACGGGTCAAAAGAAGGTCATCTGAACTTATCTTAATAACTAGTTTAAGTAAATGGTCTATACTTATTGATCTCTTTATGAACACACACACACACACACACACCATTTGAGCTTCCACTGGTGCATCGTGCACATAATGGTTTAACAACTTCCTATTCCCATTTGAATAAATCACACTGCCATGTTTGGATGGAAACAAGCATTCATCACATTTAGGTTTTAGTGCATGTAAATGGTCTGCAAAGGCTAAAATTCCTGTGAGGGAGTTTCTCTCCATGGAACGTTTTTCACAGGGAGCTTTCATCCATGAACAGCTGATTAGACTGAGATTTCCACAATGTCTTCTTTTTACTCAGACAAAGATCTGACTCATGCTGCGATGTTTTACAACAGCAATAAATCCATTCATAACACTTTGAGTGATGCCATCTATGTTTAATCCTGCATTTATCTCCACGTATTTACTTTTGTAGTATTAAACAATACCGTTTGTGTGTTTGCTACACATTTCTTACAGGCTGTTTTTCCCCCAGTGTGGTTTGATCGTTACCTAACACACCGCCTGCCCCATCGGCCAATCAGAAGCCTGCACCTGAGCAGCCAGATGGTCAGATGGGAGGGGGGGAGGGGGGGGGGTGTAATCCTGCAGCTAATTACACGACTTCAAAACACACCGACGACACGGAGATAAGACTGACAACAGATCAGGACCCACCCACCCATCTGAAGTACAGACAACAGGGCAGTCTTACTTCAAAGCTTCAGCGATAGATCCGTTACCTTAGCAACCTGCTCTCATACAGGAATAACTTGAAAAGAAACTTTCATAACAGCGTTGTGATGCCAAACAGCGTCAATTCAGACACACATTCACTGATGGGAATTGAGGATATGTATCAGCTGCTTGTGTGACAGTCAGACTGTGAATACTTTACAGCGGGTAGTTAACGGTAGGGCTGCTCGATTATGGCAAAAATCATAATCTCGATTATTTGGGTCAATAATTGATATCACGATTAATAAAAACGGGAGAATAAACTCCGGTGGAAGAGCAGCACTGCAGCGTTCGGTACATGCCGCTGAAACACATGAATAAACAATGAACCACGGCACTCTGGAGAAAAGCATAAGGTTGGAGAAGTCGTTATTTAATTTATTCTGGCTTCGTGTGATTAAAAGCAACACGATCATCGACCCGACGCAGTCCCCCATTGTTGTTGTTGTTGTTGTTGTTGTAGTGAGCGCCGTTTGGGAGATAATCAGCGATGTAAACGGTGACGTCATGACGCAGCGGCGGCAGCACCAGCCGGGCTCTGGGCGGTGTGAACAAAACGGGGGCTGAAAGAAAAACTGGTTCCGAACCAGAAGAGCGCAAGTGGAGCTAGAACGGGAACCGCGTTGGTGTGAAAGGGGCTAGCTGTTGTTCCTGCAGAGTAACTGAAGGGAGAGTCCCACGCTGAGCTGTGGCTCCAGCACAGGCACTGGAAGCTGCTTGAGTTGAACACACTGAGTGGATTAGCAGCAGACTGTGAGCTGCTCTCAGATCAGGCTTTCTGCTCAGCTGCCTCTAATGCCACCCTTAATTAAAGGCGGAGCAGAGGAGCCTCTTTCTATGGAAATGAGCCCGAGACGCTGAGACAAATCACCTCTGATGGAAACTTGGCCTCCACAACTCAGAGCAGCCCGTTCAGAGAACATAACCACAACTCAGAGCAGCTTGTTCTGAGAACATAACCACAACTCAGAGCAGCTCGTTCAGAGAGACATGTCCCTGTGAGGGATTCATGAAGTATGTTGTCTTCTTCTTAACCTCTTAAGCCCTGAGCCTGTTTTTCAGGTTTCAGGCTCGAAAATGCCACTAACACAACAAAGACTATATCTTCACTTCTAAAAGGGGTAAATTAATAATCTTTTCTCTCAAAGCAAGGTTACATCTGTGAGTTGGATGTAGAAGTGTCAGAATCAATATAGATGTTTTTATTTTAAAGTAAATTCAGATGGAACATAGTAAAAACATGTAAATTCTAATGTCCGCCTAAAAAAAAAACATTACTTATAGTAAAAACCACCCTTGAATGATGGGTTAGTAGACTAAAAGCTTTAGGAATCCAAACTATAACATATAATAAGTACCCTGTATCAAGATTGATGCAAAACAAGTGAAATTTGACCTTTTTAGAGAGGTTTAGAAAAATAAAGTCCAGGCGGACTCACCTCTGGGTAATTTGGGAACCATCAGTTCCATTTGAACTTTTTCACTGTAAAAATCATTTTATTTCTTTGAATTTTCACTATAGGTATTCATTCCATCCAAATACAACTGTTGTGAAAAAAAAAAAAAAAAAAAAATATAAGAACATACTCTGTTATCCTCTTAGGCAAGGCAAGTTTATTTATATAGCACTTATAGGCCCCACGGACCGAAATCGCGTCATTTGCAGGAAACAACGTCTAAGGAACCTTACTATTTAATAAACTATGAATATTTTATATCCATATAACGGTAAAAAACTCATTTAACTGATCTTTTTCATTTATTTAAAAAAAAAAAACACAATGCTAACAGTGAGCATCTGAATTAGCCCCGAGCGAAAAATGCTAACCTATTACTGCACCGAAAATCACTCCTAGCTCCCTTATTACTTATCCTAGATCCCTTATTACTTATCCTAGCTGCACATCCAACACATTGTTTTTGATCGTAAAGACACAGAATCTAACGGTGCCCACCTCAACACTGAAAGATACAAACTTGCGACGTTATCAACAAAAACGTACATCAAAACAAGTGGAGCTAGGTACTAGCATGCGCTAGGCTAATGGCTTACCTTCGTCTTTGCCTGGTCTAAACTGGTCTTCAATGGCATTAAAACGATAAAAACGATGATGTAGTTAATCCATAGGTTAATATCCAATGGGGCTGTGTCCCCTTTGAAATGTTCTGATAATCTATAAGCAATAAAACTGCAATTCCGTTATCTGCTGTCCGCTCTGTGCTCCGTGTGCTCTGGGTTCTGCTGCAATGCCTGCTGTTACGTAGTAAACAATAAATGAAGCCGCCTGCGTAAAGTACTTAAACTGGCTGGCATTCTTTATACTTTACGCAGGACCATATCTCTGGAACCCATTGGTCGATTCGTGTGATTTACACCTTTTTCTTAACCATCAGAACCAATAGAATCGATGGGCAGTTCCCAAATCAACGTAAACATTACCATAGCGGACGTAATAGAGAAGCGAACAAAGCATATCTGAAAGTGCACGCCTGGACAGCAAAACTTTATACCCAGTATATTGCCATAAATATGATGAAGGATTATCAGTCAAAATTTCTACGTGACACAAAGACATTGGATTAACCTTGAGCGGCGTTTTTATTCCGGTGAACACAACTTTTGATCACAAATCAAAAAAGGTAAGACGAAATTATTGTAATATTTTTTAAACCGGATGTTGTTTACTTTCTCTTTTCTGGCTGATAGCTCCGCAATTCGGGGGCGTACAGTGATGATATTATATGTGTGGAATCTGTGGAGTCTCAGCTTTAATCGGATATCTTGTTTGTGCAGTTACGATAAGTAATAAGGGCATTTCTACCGTGAGTGCTGTGCAAAATCCGTTAGCATTAGTTAGCATTTTTTTCGCTCCATGCTAATTCAAAGGCTTGGTATTACTCTTGTGTTTCTTTTAGCTAAAAATGGTTCACATTGTCAGTTAGCGGAGTTTCTTAGCGTTAAAAGGGTATGGAACATTAATAGTTTCATAAATGTTAAGAAGCCCTGAGACATAGTCTCGTAAAAAAACTGTGGGGGGGGTCCACTGGGGGGACCCTCGGGCTTAAGAGGTTAACACACCGACACCACTGCTGCTGATTCAAAGGTAGAAGTACTCGGGTCTTGTTCTTGAGTAAAAGTAGAAGTACTCGGGTCTTGTTCTTGAGTAAAAGTAGAAGTACTCGGGTCTTGTTCTTGAGTAAAAGTAGAAGTACTCCGATCTTGTACTTGAGTAAAAGTAGAAGTACTCAGGTCTTGTACTTGAGTAAACGTAGAAGTACTCAGATCTTGTTCTTGAGTAAAAGTAGAAGTGCTCAGATGTTGTACTTGAGTAAAAGTAGAAGTACTCAGATCTTGTACTTGAGTAAAAGTAGAAGTACTCAGATGTTGTACTTGAGTAAAAGTAGAAGTACTCAGATGTTGTACTTGAGTAAAAGTAGAAGTACTCAGATCCTGTACTTGAGTAAAAGTAGAAGTACTCAGATCTTGTACTTGAGTAAAAGTAGAAGTACTCAGATCCTGTACTTGAGTAAAAGTAGAAGTACTCAGATCTTGTGCAGGAATACTCTGTTACAGTAAAAGTCCTGCATTCAAAATGTTACTCAAGTTTAAGTAGAAAAGTATTGACATGAGTAAACACGTATAAATATTATACAGTATAATTACTTAGTTACTTTACAGCTGCCTCTATTACCTCCTTTCCACTAGGGCTGTACCCGAATATTCGAATATCCGAATATTTGTTCGTTGGAGTACTATTCAGATTTCAATTTCGTTATTCGGATATTCGTTTTGTTTGTTTTTTCCCCGTTGTTTTTCAAATTGAATTGATTGAAATCTCCAATATCAACGTAAGAGCTTGTGCCTCTTCGGGGGGTGCTAACACTTAACCATAAACATTATCGTTTACTTTCTCCGTCTTTATATGTAGAAATTACTTTTCTCCGTTAATCTCCGTCACGTTGTTTCCATAGCAACAACAACTTCCTGTCAACAGCGCTACCTCTCCTTCAAAATAAAAGCATGTCCATAAATAGGAAGCCAAGCCAAATTACACTAGAGACATTTACAACTGCAACGAAAGTAACAAACACAATGAGATATCCTTTTCAATTTCAAAGAACACAAACTGGGTTACATTAACAAATAACTATCAAACAACAAAATGAATGCCGTGAATACACCGAAACACACGTGTTGAAGCGGTTTGCTGCTGATTACTACGCTCAAAACACAACGGAGACCAGGGGACACTAAAGAGTGGCGCACACAGCTAGAGACCAGGGGACACTAAAGAGTGACACACACAACTGGAGACCAGGGGACACTAAAGAGTGACGCACACAGCTGGAGACCAGGGGACACTAAAGAGTGATACACACAGCTGGGAGACCAGGGGACACTAAAGAGTGACGCACACAGCTGGGAGACCAGGTGACACTAAAGTGCAGCGTTTCCGCCAGGGGCCGTCTTGCCGTCTTTTGACGCCCTTATTCAGCTCGGGACGCCCTGAACTCGAGGGCGTCCAAAAATATTAATAATTCGAGAGAAGATCGAGAGTTTTTATGGCTTGAAATGAGGAAAAGGAAAAAGGACAAGGCCATCCCTCCGTTGGAGGGCAAAGGAGTCTGGTGGGATTCTTTTAGGAGTGTTGAAGATCGTTTCCCCGACATCGAAGGTGCCTGCTACGGGACAACACGGGACGTGCGCGATTTGGACGCGATGAGCGGAGCATGCGCGTGAGCTGCGAGCGCCGGAGCCTCGCAGCGGCGAAACTGAGGCTCCGTGGTAAACTGTGGTAACATGTGGAGCCGTTTGGGAGCCGACACAGAAGCGCCGAGCCAAATGATCCGGCTCACTGTCGTAGAGAGACAGCATCTATAAGGGACGGCTCACTGTCGTAGAGAGACAGCATCTATAAGGGACGGCTCACTGTCGTAGAGAGACAGCATCTATAAGGGACGGCTCACTGTCGTAGAGAGACAGCATCTATAAGGGACGGCTCACTGTCGTAGAGAGACAGCATCTATAAGGGATGGCTCACTGTCGTAGAGAGACAGCATCTATAAGAGACGGCTCACTGTCGTAGAGAGACAGCATCTATAAGAGACGGCTCACTGTCGTAGAGAGACAGCATCTATAAGAGACGGCTCACTGTCGTAGAGAGACAGCATCTATAAGGGACGGCTCACTGTCGTAGAGAGACAGCATCTATAAGGGACGGCTCACTGTCGTAGAGAGACAGCATCTATAAGGGACGGCTCACTGTCGTAAAGAGACAGCATCTATAAGGGACGGCTCACTGTCGTAGAGAGACAGCATCTATAAGAGACGGCTCACTGTCGTAGAGAGACAGCATCTATAAGGGACGGCTCACTGTCGTAGAGAGACAGCATCTATAAGGGACGGCTCACTGTCGTAGAGAGACAGCATCTATAAGGGACGGCTCACTGTCGTAGAGAGACAGCATCTATAAGGGACGGCTCACTGTCGTAGAGAGACAGCATCTATAAGGGATGGCTCACTGTCGTAGAGAGACAGCATCTATAAGAGACGGCTCACTGTCGTAGAGAGACAGCATCTATAAGAGACGGCTCACTGTCGTAGAGAGACAGCATCTATAAGAGACGGCTCACTGTCGTAGAGAGACAGCATCTATAAGGGACGGCTCACTGTCGTAGAGAGACAGCATCTATAAGGGACGGCTCACTGTCGTAGAGAGACAGCATCTATAAGGGACGGCTCACTGTCGTAAAGAGACAGCATCTATAAGGGACGGCTCACTGTCGTAGAGAGACAGCATCTATAAGGGACGGCTCACTGTCGTAAAGAGACAGCATCTATAAGGGACGGCTCACTGTCGTAAAGAGACAGCATCTATAAGGGACGGCTCACTGTCGTAAAGAGACAGCATCTATAAGGGATGGCTCACTGTCGTAAAGAGACAGCATCTATAAGGGACGGCTCACTGTCGTAAAGAGACAGCATCTATAAGAGACGGCTCACTGTCGTAGAGAGACAGCATCTATAAGGGACGGCTCACTGTCGTAAAGAGACAGCATCTATAAGAGATGGCTCACTGTCGTAGAGAGACAGCATCTATAAGGGACGGCTCACTGTCGTAGAGAGACAGCATCTATAAGGGACGGCTCACTGTCGTAGAGAGACAGCATCTATAAGGGACGGCTCACTGTCGTAGAGAGACAGCATCTATAAGGGACGGCTCACTGTCGTAGAGAGACAGCATCTATAAGAGACGGCTCACTGTCGTAGAGAGACAGCATCTATAAGAGACGGCTCACTGTCGTAAAGAGACAGCATCTATAAGGGACGGCTCACTGTCGTAGAGAGACAGCATCTATAAGAGACGGCTCACTGTCGTAGAGAGACAGCATCTATAAGAGACGGCTCACTGTCGTAAAGAGACAGCATCTATAAGGGACGGCTCACTGTCGTAGAGAGACAGCATCTATAAGAGACGGCTCACTGTCGTAAAGAGACAGCATCTATAAGGGACGGCTCACTGTCGTAAAGAGACAGCATCTATAAGGGATGGCTCACTGTCGTAAAGAGACAGCATCTATAAGGGACGGCTCACTGTCGTAAAGAGACAGCATCTATAAGAGATGGCTCACTGTCGTAGAGAGACAGCATCTATAAGGGACGGCTCACTGTCGTAGAGAGACAGCATCTATAAGGGACGGCTCACTGTCGTAGAGAGACAGCATCTATAAGGGACGGCTCACTGTCGTAGAGAGACAGCATCTATAAGGGACGGCTCACTGTCGTAGAGAGACAGCATCTATAAGAGACGGCTCACTGTCGTAGAGAGACAGCATCTATAAGAGACGGCTCACTGTCGTAAAGAGACAGCATCTATAAGGGACGGCTCACTGTCGTAGAGAGACAGCATCTATAAGAGACGGCTCACTGTCGTAGAGAGACAGCATCTATAAGAGACGGCTCACTGTCGTAGAGAGACAGCATCTATAAGGGACGGCTCACTGTCGTAGAGAGACAGCATCTATAAGGGACGGCTCATTTCAAAACTCAAACCGGAGCGCTTGGTGACGTTTGCCTCAAAGCTGTTTCTTTCTCTCTCTCTTTATATTTCTCTCTCTCTCTCTTTATATTTTATTTTGAACTGCCGATCACAGTTTGAACAGTTGACAGCTGTAGGCCTACAGCTTTCATGCTTAAAACATAACTTGGTTTTTAAATGAAAGAGGGATCAAACACGAACCCTAGAGCTGCACGATATTAAAAAAAACTGACATTGCGATATAATTTTTTCCCCTGCGATATATATTGCGTTTTTTATTTAACCGGATGAAGGATTTGAGTCACGGCGTCTGGATCTTATCTGGTTGACTCGTCATACCTTAAGTCATGTTCTAACATGTGATGATAATGCAGGTTGCTTACCCTCAAATAAGGGGGTTCGTCTGTGAAGAAGAGAAGAACCTTTTTGGATCCAAAATAGTTCCAGATGTTGCTTTTCTTTTTGGAAGTAAATCTTCATTCTCTCCGGTATTGTCCTCCTGCGCCTCGCTCACTTTTCCCCGGTGTTTTGATGGTCTGCAAACCAGCGGGGCGGGGCCTGCTGCGATCTGATCAAGAATGGTTGTGATTGGTGGTTGGCTGTGCATGCAGAGCCTGCATGTCACCCACTCAAGTACCCCTGACATGAGAGCAGCGCAAGTTTTCCTTTTGTAGCAAGCAGCAAAATAATTGTAACGTGACGTGTTTGAGTTAATTCACCTACTTAATATCAAACGCCCTAAAAAAAAAAAAAGAAGAAGAAAGTTTTTCATAAAATCGCACGTCCCTGCGATGTGAATATCGTGCATGCGCATATCGCAGTTATCGCCATGGCGTAGTACAGTGATACGGTCCTGCATCATATACCATATGTTTTTACATGTAAAAAAGTAGCTTTGAGTGTCAAATAGTTGCATTGCAGGGTTTAGTCTTCACCGGGTAACAGGAGCGCTGCGCCCTCAAATCAAAATGCACATTTTCCCGTAAAATGGAAAAGTGATGCCAGAAAACAATATCTCTGTTTCTCAGAAACTGTTTCATTCCTCCAGAAATATGAGAATCAAACGGAGCGTCAGACGGCAGAGACAGCTTTGTTTTTACGGAGCTCCGACGTCACGTTGTTGTTTACGTGATGTTGTCGTTTACGTGATGTTGTTGTTTACGTGACGTTGTTGTTTACGTCAGGAGACATCTTGTTTACGGGCGTCATGTTCTCGAGAGATTTTATATATCTTATACAAGATCAGCGCCACAGTACTCATGCTATATCTTTCTAGAAACACCCCTGGTAGTGGAGTAAGAACACAGTATTTGCCTCCATAATGTACCGGGTAGAAGCATTTGAAGCATAAACTGGAACTACTCAAGTTCTGCAGACTCCTCAGGTCTGGAGGCTGCAGAACGAAGTCAAAAGGAATCTGTATTCAAGAGGAACAGCGCGGGGGAAACATCTGGAGCACATTTATCCAGAGCTATAATGCTAAAGGAATTTGGAAAATGTATTCCTTCCCTTTCTTCCTGACAGTTAGGATGTTCAGATTGATTCTCTCCTGTCTGTACAATACTGATAGAGACGCACAATTAATCCCAATTTACTTAAAATCACAACATGGACTATTTGTAATTGTTCATAATGTTTATTTTCCCTGATATCAAAAAAAAGAAAATCACAATTAGTCAGTTTTTCCAAATCAAATGAATAGGAATGAAGCCAGCAGCTGGTTAGCTTAGCATTAAAGCCTTTGAAGAGCTAGCCTCACTCCCTCCAAAGATTTAACACCACAAGAACCGTTTTATTTTTATATTTAAATACTTTTTACAAGACGATGACGAGCCGACACCAACGTCTTCAAACAGCAATCCAAATCAATGTTAGTAAAAAAAACACAACAAAAAACAGTTTTCTGTGTGTTTTTGTCTCTTTTTTTGGGTTGAAATGCAAACAGACTTTAGGAATCAGATCAGTGTTCTTCATCCTCATGCTTCAAACTAAGGATGCTCCGATCGATCGGCCGATACTCACTCTCTGCCAATCGATCGGTGCTCTCTAAAAATGCCGATCGCGAGAGCCGATGGCATCACGTAAAATGATGACGTAAAATGCATGACACTTTTCTCTGTGCGCGGCAAAACAAGCTCGCCAAAATGGCTTCACCGGTCTGGCAGCATTTCAAGGTGTCCGAAAATGACAATAAAATAGCGGAATGCAACGTGTGTGAAGCAGAAATCCTGCAGCTCCACCCGCTGTGACGGACCGGTGAGCGGAGCGACACACACACTAAGAGTTAGACCTAACACACTTGGCTATTGTATCTACCTCGATCTGGAACAAGGTAAACTAGTTATACATATATTTATTCTTCACTGTCGGGTCACTCATTACTGGATCAGTGAGCTGCATGAGATACTGACGGGCTGTCAGGAGAGAGAGAGAGAGAGAGAGAGGGGGGGGAGAGAGAGAGAGAGAGAGAGAGGGAGAGAGAGAGAGGGGGAGAGAGAGAGAGAATTTAATTTTAATTTCGTCAGCTATTTTTCATAGGGCTGTCAGTCGATTAAAATAGTTAATCGCGAATAATCGCACATCTTGTATCTGTTCTAAATGTATGCTTTATGCAAATGTTTGTTTATTATCATTTAAACAATGACAAATATTCTCATGAATATTTGTCAACACAACAACCTCTGAACATTACAAATATTCGCCTCAATTCAACCTGGAACCTCTGTCATACAATACAATACAAAGTGTGTGTGTGCGTGAATCGAGTGGCCTGTGTTCATCGTCCATAACATACGCCTGCCCATACCATAACCCCACCACCACCATGGGCCACTCGATTCACAACATTACCCTACCCCTAACTAGGGGGGGGCGATATGACGATATATATCGTCGTGACGATATTAGGTCTCCACGATATGCTTTTTCAGAGATATCGTATCTATCGTGATAAAAACAAACAAAAAAAATTGAAAAAAAAAAAAAAATTGAAAAAAAAAAACTGACGTGAAAGACATGCTGTAAAGCTGTCTAGTCAGGATTCAGACAGTATTGCACTTCATTTATTGTCTTGGATGATTCTGTTGGCTTATATTTTATTTTATTTGCGTGCATATGAAACGCAAACCATTCCCATTGAGATCATTAAAACTGTCATTTGAAAGGCGATCAAGCCTGAAGCCACAGAGACGGACACGATCCCCTGTCCGGCTAGGGTTAGGGTTAGCCAACACACTCTCACTCCATAATCGTCCAGGAGCGACGTTTGGTCAGTGTCCGTGGCGTGCAGTTGTGACGCTCCGAGGCTCCTTCAGCTTCATAAAGGGACGCAAATAGCTTTCAACTGATTGCAATGTATTCCCATCTGCGGCGGGATTTGACGCTCATGGAAGCACGGCATTCGTTTGTGTCAGCTGCCCTTAAAGGCAATGTGAGCGTCCATTCCCATTGGATAACGGAGAATTGTACACCCGGAAGTAAGTATTCCCCTTACTGTGGATTGATTTTACAGTGATATCTGCACTACTCATCGACTAAAAAACACCAGATTATCCTTGTTGATTACACAACATTGATTGGTTTAAATTGTGTGCAATGCTTTTGTATTTTTCCCCTTCGATTCGGAGAAACAAATATTTTTTCGGAGTAAAGGATGGCAGAAGACACTACACTACCCAGAATCCCCAGCTATCGTTTGGACTACACCATGTGCTCTGTTTGACAAACCCCATGATAGTCCTCAAGCTCTGTGATTGGAGAGTGTGCTCCGAGGGTTATGCCGAGCCTCGAACAGCACTTGAAATGGGATGGAACCACGGCAGACTGTCCAAAACTGGATTTGAACGGCTGGGGGAGCGGGAGGGGAAGAGGCTCTCCGTGCGCGGCGCAGGGGGCTATGACAGTGGACGGAGAGCCTCTTCCCCTCCCGCTCCCCTAGCCTCACCTACTGATTTTAATTTCACCATATATCAAGCCGATCGATTTCACAATGTCAGCGCACCTCTGCTTTCGTGTTGGTAGTTCAGTCCGAGTTGTTTGACACGCTAGTGCTAGTGCTACCTCAGAAAGTTCATTTTTATACTGAGAAACTGTGCCTTGAAGCCATATCAAAATGTTGAATTGTTCATTCAGGGATTCATTTCAGAACTAAAACCAGCTTGAAATGCTATTTTGGTCTGTTACTCCTTTTTGTTTTAGTTTCTGTTACCTTGTAGGTGCTTGTACTGTTAAGTAACTTGAAAAATAACCGACATGAAAAAATATCGTGATATATATCGTCTATCGTGATAATATATTTTTCAATATCGCCCACCCCTATCCCTAACCCTAACCTTACCCCTCACACCAGATACTGACTGGTTTTCGGACCCCCCCAGACCCCCCCAATAAAGCAAAACTGCACGTTTCAGAGTGGCCTTTTATTGTGGCCAGCCTAAGGCACACCTGTGCAATAATCATGCTGTCTAATCAGCATCTTGATATGCTACACCTGTGAGGTGGGATGGATTATCTCGGCAAAGGAGAAGTGCTCACTATCACACATTCTTTCAGATTTGTTAACAATATTTGAGAGAAATGGTTATTTTGGGTATATAGAAAATGTTTTAGATCTTTGAGTTCATCTCATGAGAAATGGGAGCAAAAACAAAAGTGTTGCGTTTATATTTTTGTTCAGTGTATTTAGTCCAATATTTGTTGAAGACAAATATGTGAAAGTATCTGAATGAACACCATAATCCCCCACAAACTGGTCAGACATCTAGAAAACCTTAACTTTGGTTCTTCACTGTGATCATGGGTCATTGACTTTCTCTCCAGTCGACCAAAACAAGTCAGAATCAGTAAACACTAGGGGTGCAACGGTTCACAAACATTTCGGTTCGGTACGTACCTCGGTTTTTAAGTCACGGTTCGGTTCGGTACGTTTTCGGTACAGCAGAAAAAATGATCACAAAAAATGAAATATTTTTTGGGGTTTTTTAATTATTATTAAACTGTGAATATTCACTCAAATGCAAAATATAATAAAATAAACATTAAAGTGCAGCATTTCGATGAACTGAAATCATCTGTATTAGAACTGAACTGTACCTGAGCAGCCAGCTTGACATTAGGACTTGCTTGTCATTGTATGTTCATGTTGTTTAAAGAAAGATGAACTTGTCCACATTGCTTGCTGAAAGGGCAGATCTGCTGGCACTAACAATGTCTCCTGCTGTGGAGAACACCCTCTCTAGGGACAGAGGTAGCACAGCCAGGTAGCGCTTTGCTAACATGGCACTGGACTTTCTGCGAGTGGTGGAGGCTTAAATGCTAGCGGGAGTTGGGTTTGCATTTCATTTTTCTTTTGGTACGGGTGATATTCACGTTCGGGTGATGCCTTTTCAAATGAGTGTGCAAGTTTGATGTATTGCCAGCCGCGTAACCAATGTTAGTTGAACAATGCCGACAAACAGCTTTGGTTCGGTCCACCTGTCTTTGTCCGTCATCCTTGTTCGTAACTGCGAAACCAAAATGTTCCCAAACCGGAGACTTCAATGATGCTGGAGGATTTTCCAGCTCAACTTTATCTGCGTTCGCCATTTTGACAGTTCCCCAAACTACTGACTACATTTGAACGCATCCCTCTGACCAGCTCTCATAGTATGCCTCTCGTCCAATGAAATGACTTGGTCGCTCTATGACGCGTTGAAATTACACTGAACGCTAAGTTCCTGCAGCCCCGGAGCATGGGCTGCAGGCCCATGCTACTCGAACGCTGCGACGCAGCACCTGAGATTACTTCCAAAATGTTTTTTACGTTCTCAATTGTTTACGTTTAACGTTATATTCGTTTGGTACACTTCGGTACACACGTGTACCGAACCGAAGGGCCCATACCGAATATTTTCGGTACGAATACGTATACCGTTACATAGGGATGTCCCGATCACCTTTTTTTGCTCCCGATCCGATTCAGATCATTTGATTTTGACAATCTGCCGATACCGATTTTTCCCGATCCGATCTTTATGCAATGCATTAAGAGAAAAAAAAGGAAAAAAGCATTCAAGTTGTCCCTTAAGGTTATTTTTTTATTTAGATGACAGTACCCAACCATCCATTCTATCCAACATGGATATAGCTTATTTTTTTACAGCAGCATTGGATCAAAACTAAATAAAGCTTATCAGTGGTCCACCACAAAATAACCATGTAAACAAATTGAGTGCAGAAAGTGCAGTAACAAAACAAAAATAACTCTACTGGAAAGAGGGAGCTTGACGAGCTTCACAAGTTCACATTCAGTCACAAATAATAAAATAAAAATGTGGCTTAGTGCAGAATTCTAGCCTTAAGACAAACTAGTCTAGTAATAATGCAATGAACAACAGCAGCTTAACATAACCTGAATAAACAAAGTATTATATGTCCATCTTACTGGAGTAACACAATTCAATAGTAATCAGCAGCAAACCACTTCTTTTTGTTATTCTACAGTATTGTTGTTTTATAGTTATTTGTTAATGTAACCCAATTTGTGTTCTTTGAAATTGAAAAGGATATCGCATTGTGTTTGTTACTTTCGTTGCAGTTGTATATGTCTTAAGTGTAATTTGGCTTGGCTTCCTATTTATGGACATGCTTTTATTTTGAAGGAGAGTTAGCGCTGTTGACAGGAAGTTGTTGTTGCTATGGAAACAACGTGACAGAGATTAACGGAGAAAGTAATATCTACATATAAAGACGGAGAAAGTAAACGATAACGTTTATGGTTAAGTGTTAGCACCCCCCGAAGAGGCACAAGCTCTTACGTTGATATTGGAGATTTCAATAAATTCAATTTGGAAAAAAAACGGGGGGGAAAATGAAAAAGCAAACAAAACGAATTTCCGAATAACGAAATTGAAACCCGAATAGTACTCCAACGAACGGATATTCGGGTACAGCCCTAGTGTACTCGCCGTGTTGTTGTTGATGTTTGTTTCTCAGGAGGCGTATTAGATTGGTCGTGTTGAACGTAGCTCTGTTCTTTCCACCACGCGGAACCTCCTTCTTGCAAACATTGCATCTGGCTGTTACACTGCCTTCGCTTTCAATTCATAATACTTCCAAACTCCTGACATTTTCTCTGTCCCGACTCCCGAGTCACCAGCTGAACGTAGCCTCTCGTTAGCTTACTGCTACTATTAGACACTGCGCCCACTCTGTTGCCAGCTTTGAGAGGAATAAGCAACCAGGTCTGAAAACAAGCCCAAAAGAAGCAACACATACATGATGTTGTGTAATTTTAAACCAAAACTAAGGCCTCAGGATGACTTTAAGACGTGAACATGGTCATTTTTGTTTTGTAATATTAAATAAAAAAATTAAAAATTAAATTATAAAAAAAACAAAAAAGGATTCCCGATCCCCGATCTTTTTCTCCCGATTCCGATCTTTTAAAAAAATAACGTGATCGGATCGGGACATCTCTACCGTTACACCCCTAGTACACACACACAGCATCCAGCCTTATCCTAAACACAGGAGTCCCACAGGGCTCTGTGCTTGGCCCTCTGCTCTTCACACTTTCCACTCATGACTTCACCCCTCCAACTCTATTTTTGTAATCATCTATGGTTACTTTTAGCATCTACTTACGAACAAACATGTTTTAAATTTAGCAGTGTTGTGCATTAAAACTGTATAACTTTGAATTAAATCTCAGTGGCTTCTCATCGTCATCGCTGCTACTCTGTTGGTGGATAATTAATTTGCAGACGCTCAGAGAGAAGCACAGGGTCAGTGTGTGTGTGTGTGTGTGTTGCATTGACACACCCCTGATACACAGAGTCTCTCAGTGAAAGCATCAGGAGCTGCAGGGTTTGCCGTTAGATTTCTGAATTAAAATAGCTTCCTTGTACTTTATGTTGCACAACACACAATTCAAATGATCTGCGAATAAAGTTTAATTTAAATATGTGCTTTGATGAAAATAACTCATTTGTACATTTAAAGCTGGTTTAATAGGTCTTAGTATCCTTGAATATACGACTGAGGAATATAGAGATATCCAATATTACTGTATGCTGATAAAGTACCTCAATAAATGGTAGTGACGACATTGCAGGG
>JAPTMU010000028.1:1125566-1135566 GCA_028583405.1 Pogonophryne albipinna | reverse complement strand
AAGAGTGACGCACACAGCTGGGAGACCAGGGGACACTAAAGAGTGACGCACACAGCTGGGAGACCAGGGGACACTAAAGAGTCACGCACACAGCTGGAAGACCAGGGGACACTAAAGAGTGACGCACACAGCTGGGAGACCAGGAGACACTAAAGAGTGACGCACACAGCTGGGAGACCAGGGGACACTAAAGAGTGACACACACAGCTGGGAGACCAGGGGACACTAAAGAGTCACGCACACAGCTGGAAGACCAGGGGACACTAAAGAGTGACGCACACAGCTGGGAGACCAGGAGACACTAAAGAGTGACGCACACAGCTGGGAGACCAGGGGACACTAAAGAGTGACGCACACAGCTGGGAGACCAGGGGACACTAAAGAGTCACGCACACAGCTGGAAGACCAGGGGACACTAAAGAGTGACGCACACAGCTGGGAGACCAGGAGACACTAAAGAGTGACGCACACAGCTGGGAGACCAGGGGACACTAAAGAGTGACGCACACAGCTGGAAGACCAGGGGACACTAAAGAGTGACGCACACAGCTGGGAGACCAGGGGACACTAAAGAGTGACGCACTTTATAGCCCAACATTAGCCACCTTTAGCTTAGCGGTGGTGACGTGAAGTCATGTGCCCGTGCTGTAGTTCCTTTATAGCCCAACATTAGCCACCTTTAGCTTAGCGGTGGTGAGGTGAAGTCATGTGACCGTACTCAGGGCTCGACATTATAAATGGCCCGCTGGCCCGGAAGCACTATTTAGACACCCCGGGCCAGCATAACGTACTTTCCACTTGCCCGCTCGGGCCACTAAAAAATATTGCTTTAAAAATGGTCCTGTGGTATTGGTATTTTGACTAGCAATTTAGTTAAATTGTTTCGTTTATTAACGCTACAACATAGCGTTCCGTGAGTCGGCTGTCGTTGTTGGAGGAAAAGCAAACAGCTGTTTGCTGCGGAGCGCAGCGCGAGCAGGCTCCCGTGAGCGGGACCGCGCTCCTTCACTACAGACTATCACGCCACCTAACCATTCGCCAAAATGTTTTTAATACCAGCGGTAGCCGGGCAAAAAACAATCTTCAAATAAAAGAAAGTCACCGGAGGAGTTAAAGGAGAGTGACAGGGAGCATGAGAAGAAGAGGGAGAGAACGTTTCAGCTTGATGGATGGAGTTGGCTTCTAGTGGTGACGCGTCCTAAAACCCTTTTATAATCTATCGATTAGATTTATGATTCGAAAATTATAAAAGTAGGGTAGACATGTGGAGATTATCCGGCTGAACAAAACGTGCATTTGGGTCATTCTACAGAAAAGGTGGAAGTGCTGTCACTTACTTTTGCAGACACCAAAATACATGACGTTGACCTAATACTCACATTCATTATATATGTTGAATAAATAGAGATTGTCTTTGCAATGGTACTAAATAAAAAATGGTTTTATACGTAAATTGCAATTTATTTAAAATGCCAAGTTCAAGGAACTGCCTTGCCACTTTGATCATACATGGAAGTGGAGCCTATAGTTTTCATTTAAAAGATTTTTTTTTCAATAAATAAATCTAATTTATATTTACATAACATTACAAGCATTAAATATAACACTGAAATGGTAAAAAAACGCAAATTATTATTAATAATATCAAATAAATGTCAGTCACCCAAAATTACGTCATTGTTACTGCTACACAAAACGCTTTTATTTTGAAATAATGTTCTGTCTCTGAAGTGCCTCCTGTAACAAGAGATCATTTGAGGCAAAGACAAAGACATAAGGACAGATACTTCTTACTTTGTTTGTTAAAGGTGTCATTTTATCTTCAAATTGTACGTGCGTCTTTCAAGTCTGTCATTAGTGTTACTCATTGCATAGCCCTAGGGGTGAACATTTGAATGGGAAAATGTATTGTATTGAAGAGTTAAACGATGTTGATATTGACTGAAGCCACATTTGGTCTGACACACCGCAGCCATTTTGTTAAAATGGTAGTGTTTTCTCCAAATTGTCACTGGTGCTCTTCTTCCTGGTAACACGTAACACCAGTGACATTCCTATACAAATAAGCTTTGTATAAAGTATAAAAAAAAAATAAAAAAAAAAATACTTTAAGCTCTACTTGTTGTGGATTCATCAAGTTAAGAGTTAGTTATTGCTATTTAACAGGTTTTAGATGTTTTTAGAAGGAATATATTTCAGCAGATTCCACCTTTTCTGTAGAATGACCCATTTATCAAACAGGTTTGTTTTCCACAGACCTTATTTCCAGCTATTTTCCAAAACCCTGTGGAGAAATCCCATTGCTTTTTGTCGAGGGAACCAGCAGCTTACTTCCTGGTTTCAGGACGCGTCACTGCACCTCTCAATATGATGCCAATATAAACAAGGTCTTCTGTCGGCTCTGTACATCAATGCGGACCGATGCTGACAAGTAAGTGAAGAGTAGACAATATAAAAGGTATTGGCGAAATGTCCCAGCAGTTTAGGATAATGAAGGTTCTAATCAAATCAATTACATAGCCATTACATTTCTAACTCCTAATGACAGGAAGGCAGAAAGCGCATTATACAAATAATAATACTCATAATAATAGCAGACATTTTTTAACAATGACCACAATATCATTATTTTAATAAACCAAATATGAACAATTGAGGAAAATGAGGAAGAACTGATGATTCAAATGTTGTAGTACAAGTAGTAATGTAGTTAGTGCATAAATTACTATTGCAACAATGTGTTCATTTTCTTCATTATTAGTCGATTTTTTTTTGGTGGACGAATGCTCCGGGCCAGAGGTTACAATGGTGGGGCCAGTGGTAATACAATTCCACCGGCCCGGAGGGCCAGTGGCATTTTACCCTTAATGTCTACCCCTGGTACTGTAGTTCCTTTAGAGCCCAACATTAGCCTCCTTTAGCTTAGCGGTGGTGACGTGAAGTCATGTGACCGTGCTGTAGTTCCTTTATAGCCCAACATTAGCCTCCTTTAGCTTAGCGGTAGTGACGTGAAGTCATGTGACCGTGCTGTAGTTCCTTTATAGCCCAACATTAGCCTCCTTTAGCTTAGCGGTGGTGACGTGAAGTCATGTGACCGTGCTGTAGTTCCTTTAGAGCCCAACATTAGCCACCTTTAGCTTAGCGGTGGTGACGTGAAGTCATGTGACCGTGCTGTAGTTCCTTTATAGCCCAACATTAGCCACCTTTAGCTTAGCGGTGGTGACGTGAAGTCATGTGACCGTGCTGTAGTTCCTTTAGAGCCCAACATTAGCCTCCTTTAGCTTAGCGGTGGTGACGTGAAGTCATGTGACCGTGCTGTAGTTCCTTTCTAGTCCAACATTAGCCACCTTTAGCTTAGCGGTGGTGACGTGAAGTCATGTGACCGTGCTGTAGTTCCTTTATAGCCTAACATTAGCCACCTTTAGCTTAGCGGTGGTGACGTGAAGTCATGTGACCGTGCTGTAGTTCCTTTATAGCCCAACATTAGCCACCTTTAGCTTAGCGGTGGTGACGTGAAGTCATGTGACCGTGCTGTAGTTCCTTTATAGCCTAACATTAGCCACCTTTAGCTTAGCGGTGGTGACGTGAAGTCATGTGTATCATAAACGTTTGTTTGACACAGAGATTATTTTCTGCAATAATTCAAAATCACATGGAGGGATCCCATTGGACCAGGGAGATGTTGCCTTCAGGGTCTCCCTTGTAGTAATCAAACAACTAATTATTTCAATACGTGACAGGTGTCTCCCTCCTTCACTGGCTGTTATTCATCCCAATAAAAAGTGTAATACAATTAATTGAGGGCCAGCATCACAGGAAGTGTGTGATCTCATTCAGGAAGCAGCATCTGATCTCTTCAAGTCTTCATGTATTAACTCTCACAACCTAAACACAGAGATGGAGCTCTAACCCTATCCTGCAGAAGAGACCAGACAAAAAAACAGAAAGTCTCAGAAATAGATCATATGGAAACCCTGAGGTCACACACACACACACACTCAGGTGTTTTCCAGCAGGTGTGTTTGCTGATTGACAGAGTAATGTTGTTTATTCATATTCTATAGATATATATCATCCATTATTGATTATGTGTATATTCACTGTTTTCACATCTTATATTTATATATTTACTGTTGTTTATTTTTCATTTAAATTCATGTGCATAGCCTTATCTACATGCTGCGGTTACGAATATAATTCCCAAATTGGGATCATTACAGTTTATCTAATTGAATAATCAGATCAGGGGATATTTATGTATATCATAGTTAGCCAGCATCTGCGTTAGCCACGGTACATATTATTGGTTTGTTTGCCTGTTTTTGTCGAGGAGACGATAGACAAAGACAAAGATTAAAATGCTTATAACCTATAGGGTGTTAAATTGGTTGATTTCACACGTAAAGAATCAGGAACATTTAGGAAACACACCATTCCCACGGAGCTAGCTCACCTAGCTCCCGTTAGCCGGATATCTGGAAAGCTAGTCGGCCCTTGATCTCACTGCCCTTTAGCATCGGAGCTAACACACACACCAATAACGTCTCACAGATGCGTTAGCTTGATAATGAGTGTTAAATACACACAATAACACCCACTAAAGAGTGCCACATCGAATTATATGAAGGTATTTGTGGGAAAGTATGCTGTTATTACCAGGGCCCACTGTGGCCCGCTAGAATGCTAACGAGATCCATTATCGGACGCGGAGCTGCTTTAGGGTTTAATGGTGAGATCTTTAGACGTTTTACAATATTTACACCCGGACAACAAAGCTGACATTACAGGCGATATGTCACATATAAGAGACAATCTCTAATATCGCACATTTTGTTTATATAACTGTTGATTACTTGTCTTATTTGTCGTGTGATGGACGTTTACCGATGCGGCGCTTTCAGCCTCCCTGTTAAACGTATAGATCCATTATCGGACAAGCGTTTATATTTCCATCTCTGCCAGCTGGCATTTATTTTATTTTACAGCTAAACTACAGAACATTAAACAGAGGAGCGCGTGGAGGGTGCATATTAGGTTACATGATCAGGTCATAAAAGCTACTCAAGTAAAAGTGCAAAAGTATTATCAACACAATGTACATAAAGTATAACAAGTAATAGAAAGATTGTCTTTATGTGGGTATATTTAATTATATGTAAACACATGTCCACATAGTATGGTATTTAACTGATGTAGGCAAACACAATAAAGTATTTAAATATGACACTCTTTTGTGACTTGAAGAGTCGGTTCACTTTTTGTTTATGTTTAAGGAGTTAAAGCTGTTTCATAAATCTATGTATGTGTTACTGTAGTTATTTACCTGGGAGATAGTATTGTTTTTATTTTGTCTGTTTAGTTTGTGAAAGTTACCTTTGTGTCTGGAAGTCCTCTATAAATAAAGTTTGATTTGAAGTGTGTACTTTTCCTCCACTACATGTATTTAATACCTTCAGTTACTTTACAGATCTGGATGAAGGATGTGAAATCTAACCAAGTGTTGAATCAGACTTTAGTTCCACCTGGAGTAAATCCACCAGCTACCCTGCAGTCTACAAAGTCATTCAGACTAGCTGCTCCTTCACCAGCTACCCTGCAGTCTACAAAGTCATTCAGACTAGCTGCTCCTTCACCAGCTACCCTGCAGTCTACAAAGTCATTCAGACTAGCTGCACCTTCACCAGCTACCCTGCAGTCTACAAAGCCATTCAGACTAGCTGCACCTTCACCAGCTACCCTGCAGTCTACAAAGCCATTCAGACTAGCTGCACCTTCACCAGCTACCCTGCAGTCTACAAAGCCATTCAGACTAGCTGCACCTTCACCAGCTACCCTGCAGTCTACAAAGCCATTCAGACTAGCTGCACCTTCACCAGCTACCCTGCAGTCTACAAAGCCATTCAGACTAGCTGCACCTTCACCAGCTACCCTGCAGTCTACAAAGCCATTCAGACTAGCTGCACCTTCACCAGCTACCCTGCAGTCTACAAAGCCATTCAGACTAGCTGCACCTTTACCAGCTACCCTGCAGTCTACAAAGCCATTCAGACTAGCTGCACCTTCACCAGCTACCCTGCAGTCTACAAAGCCATTCAGACTAGCTGCACCTTCACCAGCTACCCTGCAGTCTACAAAGCCATTCAGACTAGCTGCTCCTTCACCAGCTACCCTGCAGTCTACAAAGCCATTCAGACTAGCTGCACCTTCACCAGCTACCCTGCAGTCTACAAAGCCATTCAGACTAGCTGCACCTTTACCAGCTACCCTGCAGTCTACAAAGTCATTCAGACTAGCTGCACCTTCACCAGCTACCCTGCAGTCTACAAAGCCATTCAAACTAGCTGCACCTTCACCAGCTACCCTGCAGTCTACAAAGCCATTCAAACTAGCTGCTCCTTCACCAGCTACCCTGCAGTCTACAAAGCCATTCAAACTAGCTGCACCTTCACCAGCTACCCTGCAGTCTACAAAGTCATTCAGACTAGCTGCTCCTTCACCAGCTACCCTGCAGTCTACAAAGCCATTCAAACTAGCTGCACCTTCACCAGCTACCCTGCAGTCTACAAAGCCATTCAGACTAGCTGCACCTTCACCAGCTACCCTGCAGTCTACAAAGCCATTCAAACTAGCTGCACCTTTACCAGCTCTGAGAACACTTTCATGATCAATCATTATAAAACATATCATATATATTATTCTGAAATGGACCAATCTGCACAACGACTACTTTTACTGTCTTTCACTATATTTTGATGAGAATACTTTTATACTTTCACTTGAGGGACATTTTGAATGAGGACTTTCACTGAAACAGAGTATTCCTACACTCTGGTACTTCTACTTTTACTCAAGTACAAGACCTGAGTACTTCTACTTTTACTAAAGTACAAGATCTGAGTACTTCTACTTTTACTAAGTACAAGATCTGAGTACTTCTACTTTTACTAAAGTACAAGATCTGAGTACTTCTACTTTTACTAAGTACAAGATCTGAGTACTTCTACTTTTACTAAAGTACAAGATCTGAGTACTTCTACTTTTACTAAAGTACAAGATCTGAGTACTTCTACTTTTACTAAGTACAAGATCTGAGTACTTCTACATTTACCACAAGATGTGAGTACTTCTACATTTACCACAAGATGTGAGTACTTCTACTTTTACCACAAGATGTGAGTACTTCTACTTTTACCACAAGATGTGAGTACTTCTACTTTTACCACAAGATGTGAGTACTTCTACTTTTACCACAAGATATGAGTACTTCTACTTTTACCACAAGATGTGAGTACTTCTACTTTTACCACAAGATGTGAGTACTTCTCCCACCTTTGCTCATCTTATCTCATTCATGTATTAGAAGCAGGTCAGACGGGGACGTGTCCGATAATGGACTCATGCTCCTTAGCTCTCCGGTCTCTGCAGACAAAGGCAGCTAAGCTAAGCTAAGCTATGCTAAGCTAACCCCAAGGATAGCTAAGTATCCCGCGTTTAAAATATAAAAAGTGGACTCCACCACAACTTCCAAGATGTAACAGAGACACTTACCCCGTTTGAAATCCGTATCCGACCACCGTTCATGTAAATATGTCCCAGTAATCCCAGTTTAAAAAAGAACGGTTATGATTAGCTCCCAAACTGGCGGATAACCGTCAACGTGCTCCCGGGTTCAGGCGCTCACATCCCGGGGAGAAACACACACTTTGGGACGTCAGTTAGCCGGTCGCGAGGGGAGATTCACGGATCCCAGGTATTCCATGAGAGGAGGTGATATTCCAAGGGTTTACAGCCGTTTACAGACACACTACAGACAGCAACAGACACACAGCACACAGGGATAAATGGCTGTTAGTACAATGCAACCGAAAACCCGGAGCACTGGATCCAGGGAGACACTGGAGCGGAGTCCCAGCCTGGATCTGGATCTACGGACGGGAGTCACTCAGATGGACTGGATTCACACCACATGTTATGTTTACGTTGATATGGATCATTTTGGGGAGGGTCTTTTAACGGAGGGGACTGACTGTCAGTGTCAACGTGCCAACTTCCTGCTGGATTTAGCGAATGTTGCATTAAGTGCTGATAGCTCCTGTTATCTGAAAAGAGTTTGCAACACAAGGCTGGGATTTTCGGTTGGATGAATGAAAAAGCATTGTTAAGGAAATATTGTTAAATTAAGGAGCTGCATGGAATCGGTCACTGCTCCCCCCCCGCTGAGGAAGACGCAGTGTTTGAACAATCCACATTAAACAAACTCTCTTCGTTTCTACTGAGGCGTCTCACACACACACACACACACACACACACACACACACACACACACACACACACACACACACACACACACACACACACACACACACACACATGTGTGTGTGTGTGTGTGTGTGTGTGTGTGTGTGTGTGTGTGTGTGTGTGTGTTTTGTCTTTTTTGTATGTGATATGGACCTTGAGTCTGGAATAAAGATTGGTTACACACACACACACACACACACACACACACACACACACACACACACACACACACACACACACACACACACACACACACACACACACACACACACACACACACACACACACACACACACACACACACACACACACACACACACACACACACACACACACACACACACACACACACACACACACACACACACACACACACACACACACACACAGTTTTGTCAGAGCTTGAGAAGTGCAACTTAACATCTGGCTCCGGTCCAGCAGGTGGAGACAGGGAGCCTAGGGTCTGTGATTCCACTGAGAATGTGGCTCAAAGGAAGAGTGTGAGCCTCCTATTTAATGAGCTAAGTGCAAGGTGAGACTATCCGCATCCTTTAAAACTCTACGCACATTAGTTTCACCGAAATAAGTAAACGACTGTATTTGAGTGAGTTAAGGCATTAGTTTGCTTCATTAAAGGGTGTTGATGAATAAGTGTTCTCCATTGCCTTTTGTTTGCTTTAAAGGGGACCTATCATGCAAAATGCACTTTGTACGTCTTTTATACATGAATACCATAGACTGTATATATAAATGGACGTAGTGTCCGTGACGTCACCCATAGGATTCTGCAGAGTTGCCGTGAAGCCCTTAGTAGGCGGAGTCGGCCACTAACGGCTCGACTGTGACGTCAGAGTCTAATCCCGCCTGCTCCAAATAAGGGCAAAGAGGCGGAGCCGAGGCGGGACCTGCTGCCTCCGAACAGGAAGTAAACAGAGCTAGCTCAGGCTAAGAAGCTAAGCTAACATGAAATACATGCATACCAAGTTACTGCTAACAGTGTAGTTCCCCTATATAAACGTTACATTCATAATCAAATGAGACAATCTGCAAGAGAATCAGCTATATTTTGTTATTCTTAATGCTTGTCATTCACACGTTAAGAAAAGACGGACTCCACCGCCCGGACCTAACGGAGGCGCAGTGGGCTAGCTCCGGGACGCCGGCTGGAGCTAGCCCCCTGCGGCTCCGTTAGCTCCGGCGGCCACCACTGGGATAATTGGGTCCCCTATTAACATTTGCTCCCGTTTAGCATTATGGGCGTCATAGCCATAGACTATACAAGTCTTACCGAAGGCTGAATCATAAACTAAACTGTATATATATATACACATGTATAAAGGGTTACGTCCTTAGCTGGCTAATAAGCTACATAACAAGCTAAGCTAACAAGCACACAAACACCTGCTAACGGGGTTAACATGTATAATATTATCATTTTACTCACCGAAAAAAGCTGAGAGTAGACTTCTTGGAAGTTCTGTTAGTACATTCAAGCGCACAGCACGACATTTTAATTGTCTGGTATTTGTAACAATATTCCCTAAAAGGCACAATCACCACGAACACGGCTAAAGCTAAAGGGTCAAGTACAGTACTATGACTAACTAACGTTGTAGCCTCTATGGTTGTAGCCTAGCAGAGTGGACAAGTTGCTGTTAGCTGACAGTGAGGCATGTACGTGTCCATCAAAGTGACCACGCCC
>JAPTMU010000028.1:1083066-1120566 GCA_028583405.1 Pogonophryne albipinna | reverse complement strand
GGAAGGTGAAGGACTGGTTTGTGAAGGACTTGAAGGTGAAGGACTGGTTTGTGAAGGACTTGAAGGTGAAGGACTGGTTTGTGAAGGACTGGAAGGTGAAGGACTGGGTTGTGAAGGACTGTTTGTGAAGGACTGGAAGGTGAAGGACTGGAAGGTGAAGGACTAGAAGGTGAAGGACTGGTTTGTGAAGGACGTGATGGTGAAGGACTAGAAAGTGAAGGACTAGAAGGTGAAGGACGGGAAGGTGAAGGACTAGAAAGTGAAGGACTAGAAGGTGAAGGACGTGAAGGTGAAGGACGTGAAGGTGAAGGACTAGAAAGTGAAGGACTTGAAGGTGAAGGACTAGAAAGTGAATGACTGGAAGGTGAAGGACTGATTTGTGAAGGACGTAAAGATGAAGGACTAGAAAGTGAAGGACTTGAAGGTGAAGGACGTTTAGGTGAAGGACTAGAAAGTGAAGGACTAGAAGGTGAAGGACTATAAGGTGAAGGACGTGAAGGTGAAGGACTAGAAAGTGAAGGACTTGAAGGTGAAGGACTAGAAGGTGAAGGTGGAGGACTAGAAGGTGAAGGACGTGAAGGTGAAGGACTAGAAAGTGAAGGACTTGAAGGTGAAGGACGTGAAGGTGGAGGACTAGAAAGTGAAGGACTTGAAGGTGAAGGACTAGAAGGTGAAGGACTTGAAGGTGAAGGACTGGTTTGTGAAGGACTTGAAGGTGAAGGACTGGTTTGTGAAGGACTTGAAGGTGAAGGACTGGTTTGTGAAGGACTGGAAGGTGAAGGACTGGAAGGTGAAGGACTGGTTTGTGAAGGACTGGAAGGTGAAGGACTGGAAGGTAAAGGACTATAAGGTGAAGGACTGGAAGGTGAAGGACTAGAAGGTGAAGGACTGGTTTGTGAAGGACTGGAAGGTGAAGGACTGGAAGGTGAAGGACTGGTTTGTGAAAAGGACTGGAAGGTGAAGGACTAGAAGGTGAAGGACTGGAAGGTGAAGGACTGGTTTGTGAAAAGGACTGGAAGGTGAAGGACTGGAAGGCGAAGGACTAGAAGGTGAAGGACTGGTTTGTGAAGGACTGGAAGGTGAAGGACTAGAAGGTGAAGGACTGGTTTGTGAAGGACTGGAAGGTGAAGGACTGGAAGGTGAAGGACTAGAAGGCGAAGGACTGGAAGGTGAAGGACTAGAAGGTGAAGGACTGGAAGGTGAAGGACTGGAAGGTGAAGGACTGGTTTGTGAAAAGGACTGGAAGGTAAAGGACTGGAAGGTGAAGGACTAGAAGGTGAAGGACTGGTTTGTGAAGGACTGGAAGGTGAAGGACTAGAAGGTGAAGGACTGGTTTGTGAAGGACTGGAAGGTGAAGGACTGGAAGGTGAAGGACTAGAAGGTGAAGGACTGGAAGGTGAAGGACTAGAAGGTGAACGACTGGAAGGTGAAGGACTGGAAGGTGAAGGACTGGTTTGTGAAAAGGACTGGAAAGTAAAGGACTGGAAGGTGAAGGACTGGAAGGTGAAGGACTAGTTTGTGAAAAGGACTGGAAGGTAAAGGACTGCAAGGTGAATGACTGGAAGGTGAAGGACTGGAAGGTGAAGGACTAGAAGGTGAAGGTGGAGGACTAGAAGGTGAAGGACGTGAAGGTGAAGGACTAGAAAGTGAAGGACTTGAAGGTGAAGGACGTGAAGGTGGAGGACTAGAAAGTGAAGGACTTGAAGGTGAAGGACTAGAAGGTGAAGGACTTGAAGGTGAAGGACTGGTTTGTGAAGGACTTGAAGGTGAAGGACTGGTTTGTGAAGGAATTGAAGGTGAAGGACTGGTTTGTGAAAGACTGGAAGGTGATGGACTGGAAGGTGAAGGACTGGTTTGTGAAGGACTGGAAGGTGAAGGACTGGAAGGTGAAGGACTGGTTTGTGAAGGACTGGAAGGTGAAGGACTAGAAGGTGAAGGACTGGAAGGTGAAGGACTGGTTTGTGAAAAGGACTGGAAGGTGAAGGACTAGAAGGTGAAGGACTGGAAGGTGAAGGACTGGTTTGTGAAAAGGACTGGAAGGTAAAGGACTGGAAGGTCAAGGACTGGAAGGTGAAGGACTGGAAGGTGAAGGACTGGAAGGTGAAGGACTAGAAGGTGAAGGACTGGAAGGTGAAGGACTAGAAGGTGAAGGACTGGAAGGTGACGGACTAGAAGGTGAAGGACTGGAAGGTGAAGGACTTGTTTGTGAAAAGGACTGGAAGGTGAAGGACTGGGTTTAGAAAGATGTTAAGGAAGAGGAAAGACTGGATGGTATCTCCAAATATGGATCTGAAGGTTATTTAAAATCTAGAATGATGATCCTATGCAGAGATTTAGTTTAAGGTTTGAGTCGCTGTAGTTTGGTAACTCAAACCACATCACAAAGCTCTCCTGTGTTTACCTGTGCAGGTGAACTCCTCCCTGCCAGTAGTGGACAACAAGGGGGTGAAGACACCTGCTCACATCCAGCTGAAACTGAAGAAACTACAGGTACACACACACACACACACACACACACACACACACACACACACACACACACACACACACACACACACACACACACACACACACACACACACACACACACACACACACACACACGTGTTCGATTGCAATCATTCACCGTGCTGTAGTTCCTTTATAGCCCAACATTAGCCACCTTTAGCTTAGCGGTGGTGACGTGAAGTCATGTGACCGTGCTGTAGTTCCTTTATAGCCCAACATTAGCCACCTTTAGCTTAGCGGTGGTGACGTGAAGTCATGTGACCGTGCTATAGTTCCTTTATAGCCCAACATTAGCCACCTTTAGCTTAGCGGTGGTGACGTGAAGTCATGTGACCGTGCTATAGTTCCTTTATAGCCCAACATTAGCCACCTTTAGCTTAGCGGTGGTGACGTGAAGTCATGTGACCGTGCTATAGTTCCTTTATAGCCCAACATTAGCCACCTTTAGCTTAGCGGTGGTGACGTGAAGTCATGTGACCGTGCTATAGTTCCTTTATAGCCCAACATTAGCCTCCTTTAGCTTAGCGGTGGTGACGTGAAGTCATGTGACCGTGCTGTAGTTCCTTTATTACATTACATTACATTACATTGCATTTAGCTGACGCTTTTATCCAAAGCGACTTACAATAAGTACATTCGACCAGGAAGACACAACCTTGAAGAAAACAGAATCATAAAGTACATCAGGTTTCATAGAGCAAAAACATTTCAAGTGCTACTCAACTGGCTTTAGGTAAGCCAGTCCTTTATTAGTAGATAAGTGCTTTGTTAATAGTTCTATTGCTCGAAGTGGAAACGAAAGAGATGAGTTTTCAGTCCGGAAGGTGTGTAAGCTTTCTGCTGTCCTGATGTCAATGGGAGCTCATTCCACCATCTTGGAGCCAGGATAGCAAACCCACGTGTTTTTGCTGATGGGAACTTGGGTCCCCTTCGCAGCGAGGGTGCAGCGAGCCGTTTGGTTGATGCAGAGCGGAGTGCACGTGCTGGGGTGTACGGTTTAACCATGTCCTGGATGTAGGAAGGGCCAGATCCATTCGCAGCATGGTACGCAAGTACCATTGTCTTGAAGTGGATTCTAGCAGTTACCGGAAGCCAGTGGAGGGAGCGGAGGAGCGGAGTGGTGTGGGAGAATTTAGGAAGGTTGAAGACCAGACGAGCCGCTGCATTCTGGATGAGCTGCAGAGGTCGGATGGCACATGCAGGTAGACCAGCCAGGAGGGAGTTGCAGTAGTCTAGGCGTGAGATGACGAGAGCCTGGACCAGAACCTGCGTGGCTTTCTGGGTCAGCTGGGGACGTATCCTCCTGATGTTGTAAAGCGTGTATCTGCAGCAGCGGGTTGTAGCAGCGATGTTTGCAGTGAAGGACAGGTTGTTATCTAGGATCACACCCAGATTCCTTGCAGTCTGAGTCGGGGAAACAACAGAGGTGCTGATGTTGATTGTTCGGTCATGAGTGGGACAATCTTTTCCCGGAGGGAAAAGCAGTTCAGTCTTGTCAAGGTTGAGCTTGAGGTGATGAGCAGACATCCACTGAGAGATGTCAGCTAGACAAGCAGAGATGCGTGCGACGACCTGGGTCTCTGAGCGGGGAAAGGACAGAATTAATTGGGTGTCGTCAGCGTAGCAGTGGTATGAAAAACCATGCGGGCTAATGACTGATCCGAGCGAGTTTGTGTACAAGGAGAAGAGGAGGGGACTAAGAACAGAGCCCTGAGGGACCCCTGTAGTTAATTGACAAGGGTCGGACTCGGACCCTCTCCAAGTTACCCTGTAGGTACGGTCTTTGAGGTATGAGGTGAGGAGGGAAAGTGCAGAGCCTGAAACTCCAAGTTCTTGGAGAGTGCGAAGGAGGATCTGATGATTCACCGTGTCGAATGCAGCAGACAGGTCCAACAGGATGATGACAGAGGAGAGGGAGGCTGCTTTAGCAGTGTGCAGTTCCTCAGTGACAGCAATGAGAGCAGTTTCTGTGGAGTGACCTGCCTTGAAACCAGACTGGTGCGGATCCAGAAGGTTGTTCTGATGGAGATAACAGGAGAGTTGTTTAAAGACAGCGCGTTCAAGTGTTTTAGACAGGAACGGGAGGAGAGAGACAGGCCTGTAGTTTATAACATCAGACGGGTTGAGAGTGGGTTTCTTTAGGAGAGGGTTTACTCTTGCCTCCTTGAGACTGTTTGGAAAGTGACCAGAAGTTTGAGAAGTGTTGATGAAATGGGTGAGAAACGGTAGAATATCAGGAGCGCTAGTCTGAAGGAGGTTTGAAGGGATAGGGTCCAGAGGACAGGTGGTAGGGGGGCAGAGGTAATGAGGGTAAGAACCTCACTTGGAGAGAGAGGGGAAAAGGAGGTCAGTGTGTGGGTGAAAGGAGGGTCTGGTGACCCAGTGGTGAGTAGAGGTGAGTCAGAAAAAGAAGAGCGAATATCATCAACCTTTTTTTCAAAGTGGTTAACAAAGTCGCTTGACAGAAGGGAGGAGGGGGGAGGGGCTTTGGGGGGGTCCAAGAGGGAGGAGGGGGAAGGGGCTTTGGGGGGGTCCAGGAGGGAGGAGAAGATGGAAAATAGTTTTTTGGGATTGGAATAGGAAGATTGGATCTTATCTTGAAAGAAAGTGCTTCTTGCCTGAGAGATGGAAGCAGAGAAAGAGGAGAGGAGAGCCTGATAGGATAGGAGGTCGTCATGGTGTTTGGATTTCCACCGTTTCCGCTCTGCTGCCCTAAGGACGGTTCTATTAGCACGCAGTGCGTCATTTAGCCAGGGAGCAGGAGGGGACTGACGAGCCTGCCGAGATGTGAGAGGACAGAGAGAGTCCAGAGAGGATGAGAGAGTAGAGAGGAGAGTTTCTGCAGCAGAGTTTGGAGGCAGGAGTTGGAACGAGTCAGAGGAAGGGAGGGCTGAGAGCACAATAATAGTCCAACAATAACCACCTTTAGCTTAGCGGTGGTGACGTGAAGTCATGCGACCGTGCTGTAGTTCCTTTATAGCCCAACATTAGCCACCTTTAGCTTAGCCGTGGTGACGTGAAGTCATGTGACCGTGCTGTAGTTCCTTTATAGCCCAACATTAGCCTCCTTTAGCTTAGCGGTAGTGACGTGAAGTCATGTGACCGTGCTGTAGTTCCTTTATAGCCCAACATTAGCCTCCTTTAGCTTAGCGGTGGTGACGTGAAGTCATGTGACCGTGCTGTAGTTCCTTTATAGCCCAACATTAGCCTCCTTTAGCTTAGCGGTGGTGACGTGAAGTCATGTGACCGTGCTGTAGTTCCTTTATAGCCCAACATTAGCCACCTTTAGCTTAGCCGTGGTGACGTGAAGTCATGTGACCGTGCTGTTGTTCCTCTATAGCCCAACATTAGCCTCCTTTAGCTTAGCGGTGGTGACGTGAAGTCATGTGACCGTGCTGTAGTTCCTTTATAGCCCAACATTAGCCTCCTTTAGCTTAGCGGTGGTGACGTGAAGTCATGTGACCGTGCTGTAGTTCCTTTATAGCCCAACATTAGCCTCCTTTAGCTTAGCGGTGGTGACGTGAAGTCATGTGACCGTGCTGTAGTTCCTTTAT
This sequence comes from Pogonophryne albipinna, assembly GCA_028583405.1. Lineage (NCBI taxonomy): Eukaryota > Metazoa > Chordata > Actinopteri > Perciformes > Artedidraconidae > Pogonophryne > Pogonophryne albipinna. The sequence goes on along the minus strand of JAPTMU010000028.1, from coordinate 1,114,504 downwards.
AGCCAAACATTAGCCGCCTTTAGCTTAGCGGTGGTGACGTGAAGTCATGTGACCGTGCTGTGGTTCCTTTATAGCCCAACATTAGCCTCCTTTAGCTTAGCGGTGGTGACGTGAAGTCATGTGACCGTGCTGTAGTTCCTTTATAGCCCAACATTAGCCTCCTTTAGCTTAGCGGTGGTGACGTGAAGTCATGTGACCGTGCTGTAGTTCCTTTATAGCCCAACATTAGCCTCCTTTAGCTTAGCGGTGGTGACGTGAAGTCATGTGACCGTGCTGTAGTTCCTTTATAGCCCAACATTAGCCTCCTTTAGCTTAGCGGTGGTGACGTGAAGTCATGTGACCGTGCTGTAGTTCCTTTATAGCCAAACATTAGCCGCCTTTAGCTTAGCGGTGGTGACGTGAAGTCATGTGACCGTGCTGTAGTTCCTTTATAGCCCAACATTAGCCTCCTTTAGCTTATCGGTGGTGACGTGAAGTCATGTGACCGTGCTGTAGTTCCTTTATAGCCCAACATTAGCTTCTTACTTCAGAAATCATAAAGTGGTATTAACATGTGGAGATTATCCTGCTGAACTAAACGTGTAACTATCATAAACGTTTGTTTGACACAGAGATTATTTTCTGACATACTCTCATGGAGAAATCCCATTGGATCAGGGAGATGCTGCCTTCAGGGTCCAACAGAGAAATACAACATCCCTGCACCATTTTTATTCAGTCTCATCAAAATAATCCAGGTGTGATGGAGCGATTTCACCGGGGTTGACTCTCAGTTTTGTCTCCGGTGTGGTTCAGCTGCAGGACGAGCGTCTGTCCGTCGTCGACAGAGATAACCGGCTGCTGGCGTCCAAACTGGCCGATATCGTCTGCTCCAAAGGTCTGGTGGACCATCAGAACCAGTACCACCTGAGGAGGTGAGAACAACAAACTCATGGCATGCTATGGCCACATATATGTTATTTTTTAGATAAAAAAGCTAATTTTAAACACTGAAAAATCTTATTTTTTTGCGTCGCTCCACTGAGTCAGGTGTTCTGTTTTCAATAATGACCTTCTCGCTGAACCCGAACTTAACAACCTCTGAAATGTCCAAATTAAATCAGAATCATGGACTCCACTAAACCGTGTAATGATGTCATGTCTGTTTTGTAATGAAACACCTCGTGAAGTCATAGCTTATCCTGCCATGTAATCTCACACAATGTCATGAAACATTACGTCCTATATCACAGCCTGAGTTTGACCAACAGTAACTCCTTATTTATATTCATCTGAGCTGACCTTTTGTTCTGTTAGTGGGTTTTCCTGTTTATCTCTCCTCTGATGAAGACAGCGCCGTGTTGGACTTTAAATAATGGATGTGAGCTGCTCTGTTACGCTGCTCTATTATTGATCTGGACGTGTGATGGCGGGGAGCGCCTCTCGTCCTGGGGCTGTACATTCTTTAATCCTGACAGGAGCTTTAAAGCGTCTCCGAAAAGAAGTTATTCTGGGAGACAGGAAGTTGCTTTAAATTGAGAGCAATATAATCGCTCCTAATTAGTGATCAGATGAAGTGGTTCACCATCCTCACTTTATAAACGGATCTCTTGAACGTATTAAATCAGGCAGTCACAAAGCATCATGAATATATAATGAATCTTACACCATTTTATCTCTGTTTTTGGTCTCCTCCAACTCCAAAATGTCCGATTCTTAAGCTCGATTGTCAATCAACAGAAAAGTATTCTGAGAATCAATTAATCAATAAAGTAACTAGAGATTTATTTCGATAAAAAAGTCAAGTTTAGACAAAAGAAATAGAAACAAATTGTTGAGTATTGTCGAGATTGTCTGAGAATACGATTTTTTATGCGTGTGTTTGTTTAATTTTCCTCTTCAGTCTGAATGCTGACAGGAGGAGGGAGGAGCTTCTTCTGATTGGCCGTCAGAATCAGGCCATCTATCAGCGAATCACGAGCCGGCAGTCGGAGCATCGCCGCCCGCTGTGGTTGGACGACTGGGAGAGGGCGGAGCGTCGCCGTGACGACATCTCACGATACCCCCGAGGACTCGGAGAGAAACACGTGAGAATTTAAAACTGTCTCTGTTGTTGGGAACTTACCTAAAATGTTTTATGGTCGTATTTGAACAATGTGGTCACATGACTCCTTCTGATGTCACTGCAGACCTGCTGTGAGCTAGCTAGCTAACGTAGCTAACCTGGTCATTTCAGATATCCTGACACACACTGAAGTTATGAGACGACTCATTCTGAGAGACAGTTGCTTTATGATCCCCCCAAAATAAAGACAACGCAACTTTCCTTTGTTTATTTTCTTCTTTTGGTCGCCAACATTCATTTTATTTCTTTTTTTTGGGAATCAACTTTTTCTTTAGTCAACTTTTTTTTGGTAAAGATTTTTGTCAATTTATTTAGGTTATTGCAAGCATGAGTAAAGAGGTATTAAACACTAACGTACTGTATGTCAGTCATTTGCAAGTGCTGTATTAATACAATAAATGTGTGTGCTTGCGTGTGTGTGTGTGTGTGTGTGTATGTATGTCTGTGTGCGTGTGCGTGTGCATGTGCGTGTGTGTGTCTAGAGGTCAAGCAGGAAGGTGAAGTTTGCAGCGGAGGGTGAGCGGGCGTCGAGCTGCAGCAACACGGACGCTGAGAGAGAAGAGACAAACACAAACTAAAGATGTTCACTTTCATTTGATTTAAAATAAATAATCCTTCAGTGAAATACAGATTAAATTACTCCAACAATCACTTCCTGTTCGGCTGATCCTGTAGATTATGGTGTTTTGTTAAAGCTTCTTGAAATCCAAATATAATATGTTTCCTGACTGAACTTTGATCGCATCCTGATGTCTCATATCCTGATGTCTCATATCCTGATGTCTCAGACTGAGAGGGAAGACGCTGCCACACCTTTCTAACCAGGTCCGTAAAGTCCGTCACAAAGAAGCCTCACGTGTTGGAACGTCATGAACTTTAGAGGAGCATCTGGAGATCTTTGGAAAGGGGGTGTCAAGTGATAATCAGGGGTGTTCCTCGAAAGATATAGTATGAGTAATGTGTCTCTGATCTTGTTTATAAGATATATCAATTATCAACGAGAACATGACGCTCGTAAACAAGATGTCTGCTGACGTAAACAACAACGTGACGTCGGAGCTGCGTGAAAACACAGCTGTCTCTGTTTGATGCTCAGATCTCTGGAGTCATGAAACCGTTTCTGAGGAACAGAGATATTGTTTTCTGGCATCTCTTTAACATTTAAATCTGCATTTTGGTTTGAGGGCGCAGAGACCCTGTTACCCCGATGGAGACTAAACCCTGACTATTCATATTTAACTTTATGTTTGTTCATGTAAAAAAAAAAGAATCTGAAAATGTCTGTACTTCAAAAACGATTTGGGTATTTATAAACTCGCAACATGTAAATATGAAAAGGTATGCACGCAAATGCAGTGTTTTACTGCACACATCAGAACACATGGTGGCATTGTTACTTATCACACTCAAGTGTTTGAATAGCACAGACGCAGCTCATCTCCAATATTAAAAACAATAACGACTTTAAAACCTACTAAATATGTTTTTGCAGTAAAATGTGAGCAGACTTCAGTCCTCTGCTGTCCACCAGGGGGCGGTACCTGCGCGTCTCTGCTGACACGGATTCATACATCTAATTCTCACAGAAAGAAGAAGAGGAAGAAATCTCTCATTTGTATCATCACGATCCCATCAAACAACAATGCGTTTTAGTTCTGCTGAGACTCAGAACAACAACAAGGTCATCTGTTATCATGCTACTTTAAAACATCCAATATCATCTGAGATTTAAAGCTCACCTATTCTGCAAAGTCCTCTTCTTCATGTCTCTTCTACATCAACATGTGTCCCCTCTTCTTCATGTCTCTTCTTCATCAACAGGTGTCCCCTCTTCCTCATGTCTCTTCTACATCAACATGTGTCCCTTCTTCTCCATGTCTCTTCTACATCAACATGTGTCCCCTCTTCTTCATGTCTCTTCTTCATCAACATGTGTCCCCTCTTCTTCATGTCTCTTCTACATCAACATGTGTCCCCTCTTCTTCATGTCTCTTCTACATCAACATGTGTCCCCTCTTCTTCATGTCTCTTCTACATCAACATGTGTCCCCTCTTCTTCATGTCTCTTCTACATCAACATGTGTCCCCTCTTCTTCATGTCTCTTCTACATCAACATGTGTCCCCTCCATGTCTCTTCTACATCAACATGTGTCCCCTCTTCTTCATGTCTCTTCTACATCAACATGTGTCCCCTCTTCTTCATGTCTCTTCTACATCAACACGTGTCCCCTCTTCTCCATGTCTCTTTTACATCAACATGTGTCCCCTCCATGTCTCTTCTACATCAACATGTGTCCCCTCCATGTCTCTTCTACATCAACATGTGTCCCCTCTTCTTCATGTCTCTTCTACATCAACATGTGTCCCCTCTTCTTCATGTCTCTTCTTCATCAACATGTGTCCCCTCTTCTTCATGTCTCTTCTACATCAACATGTGTCCCCTCTTCTTCATGTCTCTTCTACATCAACATGTGTCCCCTCTTCTTCATGTCTCTTCTACATCAACATGTGTCCCCTCTTCTTCATGTCTCTTCTACATCAACATGTGTCCCCTCTTCTTCATGTCTCTTCTACATCAACATGTGTCCCCTCCATGTCTCTTCTACATCAACATGTGTCCCCTCTTCTTCATGTCTCTTCTACATCAACATGTGTCCCCTCTTCTTCATGTCTCTTCTACATCAACACGTGTCCCCTCTTCTCCATGTCTCTTTTACATCAACATGTGTCCCCTCCATGTCTCTTCTACATCAACATGTGTCCCCTCCATGTCTCTTCTACATCAACATGTGTCCCCTCTTCTTCATGTCTCTTCTACATCAACATGTGTCCCCTCTTCTTCATGTCTCTTTTACATCAACACGTGTCCCCTCTTCTCCATGTCTCTTTTACATCAACATGTGTCCCCTCCATGTCTCTTCTACATCAACATGTGTCCCCTCTTCTTCATGTCTCTTCTACATCAACATGTGTCCCCTCTTCTTCATGTCTCTTCTACATCAACATGTGTCCCCTCTTCTTCATGTCTCTTCTGCATCAACATGTGTCCCCTCTTCTTCATGTCTCTTCTACATCAACATGTGTCCCCTCTTCTTCATGTCTCTTCTACATCAACATGTGTCCCCTCTTCCTCATGTCTCTTCTACATCAACATGTGTCCCCTCTTCTTCATGTCTCTTCTACATCAACATGTGTCCCCTCTTCTTCATGTCTCTTCTACATCAACATGTGTCCCCTCCATGTCTCTTCTACATCAACATGTGTCCCCTCTTCTTCATGTCTCTTCTACATCAACATGTGTCCCCTCTTCTTCATGTCTCTTCTACATCAACATGTGTCCCCTCTTCTTCATGTCTCTTCTACATCAACATGTGTCCACTCTTCTTCATGTCTCTTCTACATCAACATGTGTCCCCTCTTCTTCATGTCTCTTCTACATCAACACGTGTCCCCTCTTCTCCATGTCTCTTTTACATCAACATGTGTCCCCTCCATGTCTCTTCTACATCAACATGTGTCCCCCTCCATGTCTCTTCTACATCAACATGTGTCCCCTCTTCTTCATGTCTCTTCTACATCAACATGTGTCCCCTCTTCTTCATGTCTCTTTTACATCAACACGTGTCCCCTCTTCTCCATGTCTCTTTTACATCAACATGTGTCCCCTCCATGTCTCTTCTACATCAACATGTGTCCCCTCTTCTTCATGTCTCTTCTACATCAACATGTGTCCCCTCTTCTCCATGTCTCTTCTACATCAACATGTGTCCCCTCTTCTTCATGTCTCTTCTACATCAACATGTGTCCCCTCTTCTCCATGTCTCTTCTACATCAACATGTGTCCCCTCTTCTCCATGTCTCTTCTACATCAACATGTGTCCCCTCTTCTTCATGTCTCTTCTACATCAACATGTGTCCCCTCTTCTTCATGTCTCTTCTACATCAACATGTGTCCCCTCTTCTTCATGTCTCTTCTACATCAGCATGTGTCCCCTCTTCTTCATGTCTCTTCTACATCAACATGTGTCCCCTCTTCTTCATGTCTCTTCTACATCAACATGTGTCCCCTCTTCTTCATGTCTCTTCTACATCAACATGTGTCCTCTCTTCTTCATGTCTCTTCTACATCAACATGTGTCCCCTCTTCTTCATGTCTCTTCTACATCAACATGTTGTCCCCTCTTCTTCATGTCTCTTCTACATCAACATGTGTCCCCTCATCTTCATGTCTCTTCTACATCAACATGTGTCCCCTCTTCTCCATGTCTCTTCTACATCAACATGTGTCCCCTCTTCTACATGTCTCTTCTACATCAACATGTGTCCCCTCTTCTTCATGTCTCTTCTACATCAACACGTGTCCCCTCTTCTTCATGTCTCTTCTACATCAACATGTGTCCCCTCTTCTCCATGTCTCTTCTACATCAACATGTGTCCCCTCTTCTCCATGTCTCTTCTACATCAACACGTGTCCCCTCCATGTCTCTTCTACATCAACATGTGTCCCCTCTTCTTCATGTCTCTTCTACATCAACATGTGTCCCCTCTTCTTCATGTCTCTTTTACATCAACATGTGTCCCCTCTTCTTCATGTCTCTTCTACATCAACATGTGTCCCCTCTTCTTCATGTCTCTTCTACATCAACATGTGTCCCCTCCATGTCTCTTCTACATCAACATGTGTCCCCTCTTCTTCATGTCTCTTCTACATCAACATGTGTCCCCTCTTCTTCATGTCTCTTCTACATCAACACGTGTCCCCTCTTCTCCATGTCTCTTTTACATCAACATGTGTCCCCTCCATGTCTCTTCTACATCAACATGTGTCCCCTCCATGTCTTTTCTACATCAACATGTGTCCCCTCTTCTTCATGTCTCTTCTACATCAACATGTGTCCCCTCTTCTTCATGTCTCTTTTACATCAACACGTGTCCCCTCTTCTCCATGTCTCTTTTACATCAACATGTGTCTCCTCTTCTCCATGTCTCTTCTACATCAACATGTGTCCCCTCTTCTTCATGTCTCTTCTACATCAACATGTGTCCCCTCTTCTCCATGTCTCTTCTACATCAACATGTGTCCCCTCTTCTCCATGTCTCTTCTACATCAACATGTGTCCCCTCTTCTTTATGTCTCTTCTACATCAACATGTGTCCCCTCTTCTTCATGTCTCTTCTACATCAACATGTGTCCCCTCTTCTTCATGTCTCTTCTACATCAGCATGTGTCCCCTCTTCTTCATGTCTCTTCTACATCAACATGTGTCCCCTCTTCTTCATGTCTCTTCTACATCAACATGTGTCCCCTCTTCTTCATGTCTCTTCTACATCAACATGTGTCCTCTCTTCTTCATATCTCTTCTACATCAACATGTGTCCCCTCTTCTTCATGTCTCTTCTACATCAACATGTGTCCCCTCTTCTTCATGTCTCTTCTACATCAACATGTGTCCCCTCATCTTCATGTCTCTTCTACATCAACATGTGTCCCCTCTTCTCCATGTCTCTTCTACATCAACATGTGTCCCCTCTTCTACATGTCTCTTCTACATCAACATGTGTCCCCTCTTCTTCATGTCTCTTCTACATCAACACGTGTCCCCTCTTCTTCATGTCTCTTCTACATCAACATGTGTCCCCTCTTCTCCATGTCTCTTCTACATCAACATGTGTCCCCTCTTCTCCATGTCTCTTCTACATCAACATGTGTCCCCTCCATGTCTCTTCTACATCAACATGTGTCCCCTCTTCTTCATGTCTCTTCTACATCAACATGTGTCCCCTCTTCTTCATGTCTCTTTTACATCAACACGTGTCCCCTCTTCTCCATGTCTCTTTTACATCAACATGTGTCCCCTCCATGTCTCTTCTACATCAACATGTGTCCCCTCTTCTTCATGTCTCTTCTACATCAACATGTGTCCCCTCTTCTCCATCTCTTCTACATCAACATGTGTCCCCTCTTCTTCATGTCTCTTCTACATCAACATGTGTCCCCTCTTCTCCATGTCTCTTCTACATCAACATGTGTCCCCTCTTCTCCATGTCTCTTCTACATCAACATGTGTCCCCTCTTCTTCATGTCTCTTCTACATCAGCATGTGTCCCCTCTTCTTCATGTCTCTTCTACATCAACATGTGTCCCCTCTTCTTCATGTCTCTTCTACATCAGCATGTGTCCCCTCTTCTTCATGTCTCTTCTACATCAACATGTGTCCCCTCTTCTTCATGTCTCTTCTACATCAACATGTGTCCTCTCTTCTTCATGTCTCTTCTACATCAACATGTGTCCCCTCTTCTTCATGTCTCTTCTACATCAACATGTGTCCCCTCTTCTTCATGTCTCTTCTACATCAACATGTGTCCCCTCATCTTCATGTCTCTTCTACATCAACATGTGTCCCCTCTTCTTCATGTCTCTTCTACATCAACATGTGTCCCCTCTTCTTCATGTCTCTTCTACATCAACATGTGTCCCCTCTTCTTCATGTCTCTTCTACATCAACATGTGTCCCCTCATCTTCATGTCTCTTCTACATCAACACGTGTCCCCTCTGTAAGGTTTCAGCGTTAGAATCGGGGAGCTTATTGTGTTGTGTTATTCTGGTGGCCTTGCAGTTTATTTTGGTGTTGGCTCTGTCCTCTCGTTGCAGGTGTCATCACTTCCTGTCGTGGGGTGTCACTTGCCAGCTTGATTGTGATCTCCTGTTTCTGGATTGTTTACACCTGTGCCTCATTAACTGTTGTGTATTTGTAGCCCTGTTCTCCGGTTGTCTTTTGTCGGTTCGTCTTGTCTATGTACCAAGTCCATGTCTGTATTCCCTCGGTTACCATTGAGCGTACTTTTAGTAGAACCTAGCGAACTTTTGAGTGTCCTAGTAGATCCTAAAAACCTTGTCATATTATTAGTTGAACCTAGCGAACTTTTGAGTATCCTAGTAGATCCTAAAAACCTTGTCACACTATTAGTTGAACCTAGCGAACTTTTGAGTATCCTAGTTGATCCTAAAACCTTTTGTATAATAAAAGGCATTCTTGGAAATCAAGAAAGAATCGTGCATCTGAGTCTTTGTGAGTCCTTCGTGTCAGAACGAACCGACCAAACAAGATGGACTCAGCCGATTCCACCGTGGTCAAGACGGCTTTGCAGGTGCAAGGAACACGCCTGCATCAACAAGCGGAACAGCTGACAACAATGCATCAGGGGGTTCAGGACTTAAATGCCCTTCAGCACAACTTCCAGGCAACAGTGACTACGGAAATAAATCACCTGGCGGAGAAAATGCGGGACATACTTACGCACCTCGAGGCACGACCTGCGGTTCCTGCGGCAGAGTTTTCCGGTCCAGCGGAGGTCAGGGTTGCGGAGAGACCCGTTCAAATACCCATGCCATCGTCTGCACTCCGCCTCGCTTCACCGGAGATGTTCTCCGGGGATTCCGGAAACTGTCGTCCATTCCTGGTACAGTGCGATCTCCATTTCAAAAATCAGCCCGCAGCATTTCCCACAGATCAAGCTAAGGTGGCGTTCATAGTATCTCACTTGACGGGAAGAGCGGGAGCCTGGGCAACAGCAGAATGGGCCCGAGACTCGCCGGTGTGCCAGTCGTTAAGGTTATTCATGGGTTCTCTAAAAAACATTTTTGACCAAACAGCACCCGGGAGAGAGTCAGCAAGAGCCCTGGTGAATATCAGACAACGGCAGAGGAGAGTGGCGGATTACGCGATCGAATTCCGGACCCTGGCAGCGGAAAGTGGATGGAACTCAGCGGCTCTTTTCGATGCGTTTCTGCATGGATTAGCGGATCCCATAAAGGATCAGTTAGCTCCATTAGAGCTGCCAGTAGAATTGGACTCGCTCATCGCCATGGCTATCCGGGTGGACCAACGTCTAGCAGAGAGACTTCGGGAGAAAGCAGCTTCCACTCCTCGGTTCGGACGGGAGTTACAGAGGGAACACTACGGCTGGCGGAGGAATACTCGGACTTCGTCTCCAGAGCGACCAGCGCCCCCTAGCACCGCGGAGGAACCGATGCAGCTCGGAAGAGCCAAACTCACCCCGGAGGAGCATCAGCGCCGCCTACGGGAGCGGCGGTGTTTCTACTGCGGCCAGCAGGGTCACGTTCTGGTAGCCTGTCCGGCAAAAAGATCAGGTTCATCAGCGGGAAGAGGGACGCTGGTGAGCCGAGTGACTTCTTTCGACCCTTCCTCGAGAAGACTGACTCAGGTACAAATAAAACTGAATGATAAGACTGTATCTCAGGATGCATTAATTGATTCTGGGGCTGATGAGAGCTTGTTAGACTGGGAACTGGCTAAAGAGTTGAAATTAAACATTGTCCTTCTAGATCAGCCATTAGAGGCTAGCGCGTTGGATGGCCGCCTTTTATGTACAGTCACTCATCGCACGGAACCCATAGAAATGATCATAGATCAGGAGCACCGTGAACATATTAGTTTTCATTTATTCAACTCAGCTCAACAGCCTCTCATTTTGGGTTACCCTTGGCTTGTTAAACATAACCCTCACATGGACTGGCTTACAGGAAAGGTTAAGGGGTGGGGAAATGAGTGCTCTCGTTCATGTTTAGCCTCTCATACAGGTTCGAGTGGACCGCACAGAGCTGGGAACTTTAAACAGGCGTCAGATAGGGACAGTGGCACTCCTTCTAAGCAGTCTGACTTTCCTGACTTATCCAAAGTGCCAGAGTGTTACAGTGACATTAAAGAGGTGTTTAACAAGACACGAGCTACTTCCTTGCCTCCCCATAGACCGTATGATTGCCCCATAGAACTTCTCTCGGGCTCTACTATCCCCAAAGGACGGTTGTATTCTCTCTCTGGTCCTGAAAGGGAGGCCATGGAAGAGTATATCGGATCTTCACTCAAAGCTGGCTTGATTCGGCCATCCTCATCCCCAGCAGCAGCAGGTTTCTTTTTTGTAGGGAAAAAGGACGGTTCATTAAGGCCCTGTATTGACTACAGTCCACTTAATCAGATCACCGTTAAGAACAGATACCCCCTTCCACTCATCTCTACGGCATTCAAACTGTTACAGGGAGCCAAGGTATTTACCATGCTGGACTTAAGGAATGCATATCATCTTGTGCGCATTCGGGAGGGGGATGAGTGGAAAACAGGGTCAATACACCTACGGGACATTACGAATATTTGGTGATGCCTTTTGGACTTTGTAATGCACCTGCTGTTTTCCAAGCCCTCATCAATGATGTATTAAGAGATTTCCTGAATATTTTCTGTTTTGTGTATCTCGATGATATTCTCATCTTTTCTCCAGATACAAAGACTCATGTTAACCATGTTCACCTTGTTCTTCAGAGACTTTTGGCCAACCATTTGTTTGTAAAAGCCGAAAAATGCGAGTTTCATGTGAACTCTGTGGCCTTTTTGGGTTTTGTTATTTCCCCTAACAAGGTGGAAATGGACCCAGCTAAGGTCAGTGACGTGGCGAATTGGCCCACGCCAGACTCTAGAAAAAAGGTTCAGCAATTCTTGGGGTTTGCTAATTTTTACAGACGGTTTATACGCAATTTCAGTGCTATTGCCTCTCCTCTCCATGTCCTTACCTCTCCCCATGTTTCAGTTTGTGTGGAATCCACAGGCAGAGAAATCTTTCCTGGAACTGAAGAAGAGGTTCACCACAGCTCCCATCCTGACTGTACCTGATCGCCACCGACAGTTTTGTGGTGGAAGTGGACGCCTCCAACGACGGCGTTGGAGCTATACTGTCCCAGAGGTCAGCAGGGGACAACAAACTTCATCCATGTGCATATCTCTCCCGTAAGCTATCTTCTGCGGAGAGGAATTACGACGTGGGAAATCGGGAACTGTTGGCTGTGAAGATTGCTTTGGAGGAGTGGCGGCACTGGTTGGAGGGAGCGGAGCAGGATTTCCTGGTCTGGACAGATCATAAGAACCTGCAATACATCAGGAAGGTCAAACGTCTGAACTCTAGGCAGGCCAGATGGGCTTTGTTCTTCAATCGATTTAGGTTCACTCTGTCATATCGTCCTGGCTCGCAGAATGGAAAGCCTGATGCACTCTCCAGAATATATGATCCTGAGCCAGTCCCCAAGAGTCCAGACCCCATTCTACGGCCAAACCGAGTGATAGGGAGTGTGACCTGGCCCATTGAAGCCAAGGTCAAACAGGCAAACGTTGGAAATCCTGTCCCAAGAGGGTGCCCTCAGAATTGCTTGTTTGTGCCGGAGCAACTTCGATCTCAAGTTGTTCATTGGGCCCATACGTCTGTACTTACCTGTCATCCTGGAAATAAAAGGACCCTTTTCATGGTGAGACACAGATTCTGGTGGCCGGGGATGTGGAAGGATGTTGCAGAATATGTAGCAGCATGCCCTGTGTGCGCCAGGAACAAGACTTCGCGGCAAGCTGCGGCAGGTCTTCTCCAACCTCTGCCCATTCCCAACAGACCATGGTCTCACATTGCTTTGGATTTTGTGACAGGATTACCAACATCGGCAGGTAATACCACTATACTCACTGTGGTTGATCGTTTTTCTAAAATGGCACACTTTGTCGCCATGCCCAAATTACCTAATGCCAAAGAAACAGCAGAGGCCATGTTGACCCATGTGTTCAGGATCCATGGTTTTCCCAGTGATGTCGTTTCAGACCGAGGCCCACAGTTCGTGTCACGTTTTTGGAAGGAGTTTTGTCGCCTAATCCAAGCCACTGTTAGTCTGACCTCCGGATACCACCCACAGTCGAATGGACAAGCGGAGAGGATGAATCAGGATTTGGAGACCTGTCTGAGATGTCTAGCGTCCGAGAAACCCACCACCTGGAGTAAGAGTCTGATTTGGGTGGAGTATGCGCACAACACTTTACCCACATCAGCCACTGGTATCTCTCCGTTTCAATGTGTCCATGGGTACCAACCTCCATTGTTTCCGGAGCTCGAGAAAGAGGTCACTGTACCATCAGCCCATGCTCTGGTTCGACGCTGCCGTCGGGTCTGGGCGGGAGTTCGCCATATGTTGCAGAGGAGTGCGGCTCGCATGAAAGTATTGGCCGACCGGAAACGACGTCCAGCCCCCAAGTACCAGGCCGGACAACAAGTGTGGCTATCTACCAAGGATCTTCCTCTCCATGTCGCCTCCAGGAAGCTGGCTCCCCGGTTCGTTGGTCCTTTTCCCATAGCCAAAGTGATTAACCCTGTTGCTGTCCGTTTATGTCTGCCAAGATCCATCAAGGTCCACCCCACGTTCCATGTCAGTAAGGTGAAACCGGTCAAAGTGAGCAGACTGGTCCCCGCCTCCACGCCCCCTCCACCTCCCCGGATTGTCGACGGAGGTCAAGTGTACACTGTGGACAAGATACTGTCTGAAAGGAAGAGGGGCCGAGGTAGACAGTTCCTGGTCGACTGGGTAGGGTATGGATTAGAGGAGAGGTGTTGGATCCCAGGCAGGTTCATCGTGGACAAAACTCTGATATCTGACTTTGATAGAGAACAGTCTCAGGCTTCAGGGACGTCAGGAGCCGTCCGTAAGAGGGGGGGTACTGTAAGGTTTCAGCGTTAGAATCGGGGAGCTTATTGTGTTGTGTTATTCTGGTGGCCTTGCAGTTTATTTTGGTGTTGGCTCTGTCCTCTCGTTGCAGGGTGTCATCACTTCCTGTCGTGGGGTGTCACTTGCCAGCTTGATTGTGATCTCCTGTTTCTGGATTGTTTACACCTGTGCCTCATTAACTGTTGTGTATTTGTAGCCCTGTTCTCCTGTTGTCTTTTGTCGGTTCGTCTTGTCTATGTACCAAGTCCATGTCTGTATTCCCTCGGTTACCATTGAGCGTACTTAGTAGAACCTAGCGAACTTTGAGTGTCCTAGTAGATCCTAAAAACCTTGTCATATATTAGTTGAACCTAGCGAACTTTGAGTATCCTAGTAGATCCTAAAAACCTTGTCACACTATTAGTTGAACCTAGCGAACTTTGAGTATCCTAGTGATCCTAAAACCTTTTGTAAATAAAAGGCATTCTTGGAAATCAAGAAAGAATCGTGCATCTGAGTCTTTGTGAGTCCTTCGTGTCACCCTCTTCTTCATGTCTCTTCTACATCAACTTGTGTCCCCTCTTCTTCATGTCTCTTCTACATCAACACGTGTCCCCTCTTCTGCGTGGGGAGGGGCTCCTTATTTTCATCTCTGTGACCTTTAAAGGTCACCTATCATGCTATCTTTAGGCAATAGGTCTCAGATATATAAAAAAATATAAAAAACATGTCTATGAAGTGTTTTGCTCAAAGTACCAAACGGATCACCCGTTCTAGCCGTGCCTCATATCCCTCTCTCTAAAAAAAGAAAGTTAAAAAAGAGGGGCGGAGCTTATGCCTGCTCATGCGGCAGATACTGCCGTGATGAAACGCCATATCATGGATTATCAAGGATTCTCTCTGAAACAGTCTAGAGCTCAAAGGCTTTCTCTCTTGCCGGTTATACCACAAGGTGAGTTCCTTTTTACTTCCTGCTTCTTCACACACATGCTCTCCAGTACAGGTTAGCTCTGAGTGTTAGCGATGCTAATGTAAACACAGACCATATTACGTCCAAAACAGTCGGCATTGTTTCTGATAGCAAGCGTTTCTGATAGTGATGTGGGTCCGCCGACGATATTACGTCATATCGGACAGCTAATCTGGATCAGCTCCGTTGTTCCCCGTTTTTAGAGATTTGGGTACGGAGGAAAAGAGAGAGGGTTTTATTTTCTGACGCTGCGTGAGTTCCCTGAAACACCTTTATGTATAAAAGACATCAAAAGTGCATTTTGCATGATAGGTCCCCTTTAAGTGGAACATGTATGAAGGCAGAGGGTGAAAGGCACGATGAGGGAATCACATGAATAACTTCATCAAATAAAACCCAAATTATTATTTTGTTTTATTTCAAGGCAAGTTTATTTATAAAGCACATTTCGACAGAAGGCAAGTCAAAGTGCTTTACAACCATGAAAGACATTAAGAGCATTAATACACATATTATACAATGGCATTTAAAAACACTCATTAAAAAGCAAAGATAATAAAACATGAATATCAAAGGAGCATGAATTAAAGTCACAGTGCGAGACACACATCTGAAATGTTTAGCTCTGACTCAATCATTGCTCACTTTTTAGCACACATAGTTTTCTTTGACCTCACTTCCTTTTTAACTTGTCCTTTAGTTATTTCAAGTGTTTCATGCTAACTCCCCATACACCATTCATTTGCTCCCAGACATTCGTGTGGCTTGCTGGTTTTGGACCTGTAGTCAAAAAGTCAGCACTAAAGGTCCTTTCAGTGATGTTACGTGTTACGCCGAGGCTTCGGAGCGTTTTGACGTCACTGATGACAAACGAAGCCTCGCTGCCTGTCGATACCACGTGACTGCTTCACGAAGCGATTCAGATCGGTTGAACCGTTGAACCACAACGCTCATACCCATGGATGTATAATAAGAACCATATTACCCCTCCTGTACCCGGGCCCGGTGACACGATGGAATCAAGAGAGCTCAGACCCTCACATATAGAGGTCGGAACATATCATAAATAGATAGAAGCATACATAAATGTAGGAATAAAAACATGAATGAATAAATACAGGAATAAATACGTTACAGTGTTTTCAGGGAGACTCAGTGTGTGTGCTGCGGCTCAGCTGGAAAGCAGTTGACTCCTGACCGCAGGGTCTCTGGTTCAACGACTGAACAATACGTATTTTTTTGTTGTTTATAAAAGCTACAGCTAAATGAGATAATGTAGTTAATAAATGTATTCTTTGATATGGTTTAGCCTTTCTCAGGGCTACAACATGGTTACGTTTATGAATACAGGAATACAAATCCCTCTTTGCAATGTGTACCAGCCTCCTTAGGCTTTTCAATCACAATCATTCAACTGGAATAAATACAATATTGTTAACATGAAAATATGATTTAATGTTCGTTGTTTAGAGTTATGCTAAGGCTTTACTCAATGGGAACTCGGTATGAGAGAGAGCACACTGTTGAGATGTCCAATCTGCCTGTTGTACACACTTTGACCAGCAGGGGGTTGTGTTCAGATGAAGCCTCATGAGATGAAGCCTCATGAGATGAAGCCTCATGAGATGAAGCCTCATGAGATGAAGCCTCATGAGATGAAGCCTTTTGCGAACCAATTGGCTGGAAAGCTTCATAAGGCTTCATCTCAACAATGCTGTGCCAAAGGAACCTGCGTACCCTCTCAGTTCCAAACAGAGAAACAGGAAACTGCTCACTCAGTGGAACAGCTGGGCTCAATTGGAGCGTACCATGTAGCGCATGGGCACGGGGGACAATATTTAAAAGTAATTGTTTAGGTCTTCTGCGGTCAGAAAAAGTAGAATATGTTGACCTATTTGATTTATTGTGTTTAATTAGTTTGAAATACATTTTGTATACATTTGTAGGTGGTAAGAATAACAATAATTAAGTTCATAAATAGTGGATTGGCCTAGGGGGAGGGGCTTAACAGATATAAACCTCTGGCCACAAGTGACTTTGTGTTACTCTGACGATGGCTGTAGAGCAGAGAGGTACCAGGTTACATTTATTAGAGCGCTATATATTAAGGTTTGTTTTTCGTTCTGGACTGGACGTCCTATTAATTCCTTAGTTATTGCATCGACACTTTTTGTAACAATAATATTATCTAGTTACCATCAGATGGCGACTCTATTATGCACTGTGTATAAAACATCCTTCAAAACCACTTAATATACTAATATAAAATCTTAAATACGAAATAAAAATGTGCAAAAGTACACAAGTGTCACCTTTAAAATATACACAAAGCACCATATCTACTTATTGATTTGAAAGAATATTATATTTGATAGAAAATGATTGATGCATCATGTACTCTCCTCCTGTAGTGTGTTCTATAGGTTTCAGTGCATGTAAATGGTCTGCAAAGGCTAACATCTCTGTGTTTCTCTCCCCCAAAACTGGAAATGTGTTATAGAGTGATAGTTAAAACTGTCCGTCTACAAAAGCTGGACTGTAAAACTTTATAATATACATTAAAGACCTGTCAATGAGTTACTAACACTGAAACAGCTGATGGACAATCACAAACTGAACTTTAGACGGTTCTTACAAAGTCATTCAAATCTTTTACTGGATTGTTTTTGCTGTCATTGTTTTTTCTAATGATGTGTCACATTTAATTACATGAATCTTTTACCAGACTCTGTGTCACTATAACCTGAGGGTGATAACAGCTCTTCTCCAGCCGCAGTTTAAGTTTCTCATTATCAGATGAAACTGTAGAGCTGCAGTCGGACCAAATAATCAGGAGTTTCTCAACACGTTCTAGCAAACACTGGTGAGTATCAACTAACACAGAAATCTACACTCTTCGCTGTGCGTTTTCACTCCCAATTTGTCAAAACTGTAGAGCTGCAGTTGGTCAGGATATTCTCTACAACACACACAGGTGAGTTCAGACGATCGTATTTAGTTTTATCTCCACAACCTCTGTTCAGTGGCCTTACACGTCACACTTTGACGCCCCACGTCGATCAGATTTAAGATTTAAACGTATTATCTTTTTGGTTGATAAAATGCAGCAGCCCTCTATCGTCAGTTTTGGATGTCATGTAATGGAGGAAGTCAGGTGATGTACAATAAAGAGTGGACTTTAACCCAAGAGACAGCTGATCTAAAACTCACACTACGAGAGACTGTTGATCAAAGAGATTAAAGTGTAGCAGGGATAAATCCGGAAACCCAATAATTACTCAGCATTTTCCTCCGTTAGCTTAGCGGTGGTGACGTGAAGTCATGTGACCGTGCTGTAGTTCCTTTATAGCCCAACATTAGCCTCCTTTAGCTTAGCGGTGGTGACGGGAAGTCATGTGACCGTGCTGTAGTTCCTTTAAAGCCCAACATTAGCCTCCTTTAGCTTAGCGGTGGTGACGTGAAGTCATGTGACCGTGCTGTAGTTCCTTTATAAGCCCAACATTAGCCTCCTTTAGCTTAGCGGTGGTGACGTGAAGTCATGTGACCGTGCTGTAGTTCCTTTATAGCCCAACATTAGCCTCCTTTAGCTTAGCGGTGGTGACGTGAAGTCATGTGACCGTGCTGTAGTTCCTTTATAGCCCAACATTAG
This sequence comes from Pogonophryne albipinna, assembly GCA_028583405.1. Classification (NCBI taxonomy): domain Eukaryota; kingdom Metazoa; phylum Chordata; class Actinopteri; order Perciformes; family Artedidraconidae; genus Pogonophryne; species Pogonophryne albipinna. Next base: position 1,096,252 of record JAPTMU010000028.1, on the reverse strand, counting down.
CCTCCTTTAGCTTAGCGGTGGTGACGTGAAGTCATGTGACCGTGCTGTAGTTCCTTTATAGCCCAACATTAGCCACCTTTAGCTTAGCGGTGGTGACGTGAAGTCATGTGACCGTGCTGTAGTTCCTTTATAGCCCAACATTAGCCTCCTTTAGCTTAGCGGTGGTGACGTGAAGTCATGTGACCGTGCTGTAGTTCCTTTATAGCCCAACATTAGCCTCCTTTAGCTTAGCGGTGGTGACGTGAAGTCATGTGACCGTGCTGTTGTTCCTTCATAGTCCAACATTAGCCACCTTTAGCTTAGCGGTGGTGACGTGAAGTCGTGTGACCGTGCTGTAGTTCCTTTAGAGCCCAACATTAGCCACCTTTAGCTTAGCGGTGGTGACGTGAAGTCATGAGACCGTGCTGTAGTTCCTTTATAGCCCAACATTAGCCTCCTTTAGCTTAGCGGTGGTGACGTGAAGTCATGTGACCGTGCTGTAGTTCCTTTATAGCCCAACATTAGTCCTCCTTTAGCTTAGCGGTGGTGACGTGAAGTCATGTGACCGTGCTGTAGTTCCTTTAAAGCCCAACATTAGCCACCTTTAGCTTAGCGGTGGTGACGTGAAGTCATGTGACCGTGCTGTAGTTCCTTTATAGCCCAACATTAGCCTCCTTTAGCTTAGCGGTGGTGACGTGAAGTCATGTGACCGTGCTGTAGTTCCTTTATAGCCCAACATTAGCCACCTTTAGCTTAGCGGTGGTGACGTGAAGTCATGTGACCGTGCTGTAGTTCCTTTATAGCCCAACATTAGCCTCCTTTAGCTTAGCGGTGGTGACGTGAAGTCGTGTGACCGTGCTGTTGTTCCTTTATAGTCCAACATTAGCCACCTTTAGCTTAGCGGTGGTGACGTGCAGTCATGTGACCGTGCTGTAGTTCCTTTAGAGCCCAACATTAGCCACCTTTAGCTTAGCGGTGGTGACGTGAAGTCATGAGACCATGCTGTAGTTCCTTTATAGCCCAACATTAGCCTCCTTTAGCTTAGCGGTGGTGACGTGAAGTCATGTGACCGTGCTGTAGTTCCTTTATAGCCCAACATTAGTCCTCCTTTAGCTTAGCGGTGGTGACGTGAAGTCATGTGACCGTGCTGTAGTTCCTTTAAAGCCCAACATTAGCCACCTTTAGCTTAGCGGTGGTGACGTGAAGTCATGTGACCGTGCTGTAGTTCCTTTATAGCCCAACATTAGCCTCCTTTAGCTTAGCGGTGGTGACGTGAAGTCATGTGACCGTGCTGTAGTTCCTTTATAGCCCAACATTAAGCCTCCTTTAGCTTAGCGGTGGTGACGTGAAGTCATGTGACCGTGCTGTAGTTCCTTTATAGCCCAACATTAGCCTCCTTTAGCTTAGCGGTGGTGACGTGAAGTCATGTGACCGTGCTGTAGTTCCTTTATAGCCCAACATTAGCCTCCTTTAGCTTAGCGGTGGTGACGGGAAGTCATGTGACCGTGCTGTAGTTCCTTTAAAGCCCAACATTAGCCACCTTTAGCTTAGCGGTGGTGACGTGAAGTCGTGTGACCGTGCTGTAGTTCCTTTAGAGCCCAAAATTATAGTGATGGGAATTCCGATTCCCTTCGGGGACACGAATCTTTTGATTCAGTTCACTTGAAAGATTCGTTCACTGATTCGTTCACCGGTTCGCGAACGACTTCTGGTGATTTGCACGTTCGCGAACGATTCGTCTTTGTACTTAATTCGTTCAGTGAGTCTTCACTACTGCCGAAGTCCGTACAAGAAGTTTGCTGGCGTAACATGTATGATATTAAAACACATTTTACACCTCACCTTGTTGCCCCATGAATTATGCTCTGGGAATAGGCTACATATTATTTAAGAAATATAATTGGCCATTGTTAAATCTCTCATAAATGTGTGCCTGACTATACGATGTATTACAGCAGGCTAGCACGTTATACTTTCAAACCCATGCACGTACTATGTGGCCTAACTTAAATCCCAAAGCATTAAACTCCATTTGGCCGAGTTCAAAGTGAATAAAAAAATATATCCTCTACATCGGTGACGATTTATTCATATTCTATAGTATGTACCCATCTATGTTTACCTTTAGCTAGCGGCTAAGCTAGCTGGACGCTACGGAGCCCAGCTATCCGCCCTCTGAAGCTTTTAGGGCCGACAGGGAGAGGAGAATGTCCCGCTAACGCTGTGTGTTTTACATTAGCGGGATGCTATGGAGCTCAGGTATCCGCCATCTGAAGCTTTTAGGGCCGACAAGGGGAGGAGAATACAACGCTGTGTGTATTTATCGCTAAGCTAGCGGCTAAGCTAGCTGGACGCTACGGAGCCCAGCTATCCGCCCCCTGAAGCTTTTAGGGCCGACAGGGAGAGGAGAATGTCCCGCTAACGCTGTGTGTGTGTGTTTCACATTAGCGGGATGCTATGGAGCTCAATATATCCGCCATCTGAAGCTTTTAGTGCCGACAGGGGGAGGAGAATACAACGCTGTGTGTATTTATCGCTAAGCTAGCGGCTAAGCTAGCTGGACGCTACGGAGCCCAGCTATCCGCCCTCTGAAGCTTTTAGGGCCGACAGGGGGAGGAGAATACAACGCTGTGTGTATTTATCGCTAAGCTAGCTGGACGCTACGGAGCCCAGCTGTGTGTGTGTGTGTGTGTGTGTGTGTGTGTGTGTGTGTGTGTGTGTGTGTGTGTGTGTGTGTGTGTGTGTGTGTGTGTGTGTGTGTGTGTGTGTGTGTGTGTGTGTGTGTGTGTGTGTGTGTGTGTGTGTGTGTGTGTGTGTGTGTGTGTGTGTGTGTGTGTGTGTGTGTGTGTGTGTGTGTGTGTGTGTGTGTGTGTGTGTGTGTGTGTGTCGGAGCTCAGGTGAGAGGGCATTAGCCTCCTTTAGCATAGCGGTGGTGACGTGAAGTCATGTGACCGTGCTGTAGTTCCTTTAGAGCCCAACATTAGCCACCTTTAGCTTAGCGGTGGTGACGTGAAGTCATGTGACCGTGCTGTAGTTCCTTTATAGCCCAACATTAGCCGCCTTTAGCTTAGCGGTGGTGACGTGAAGTCATGTGACCGTGCTGTAGTTCCTTTATAGCCCAACATTAGCCTCCTTTAGCATAGCGGTGGTGACGTGAAGTCATGTGACCGTGCTGTAGTTCCTTTAGAGCCCAACATTAGCCACCTTTAGCTTAGCGGTGGTGACGTGAAGTCATGTGACCGTGCTGTAGTTCCTTTATAGCCCAACATTAGCCGCCTTTAGCTTAGCGGTGGTGACGTGAAGTCATGTGACCGTGCTGTAGTTCCTTTATAGCCCAACATTAGCCTCCTTTAGCATAGCGGTGGTGACGTGAAGTCATGTGACCGTGCTGTAGTTCCTTTAGAGCCCAACATTAGCCACCTTTAGCTTAGCGGTGGTGACGTGAAGTCATGTGACCGTGCTGTAGTTCCCTTATAGCCCAACATTAGCCTCCTTTAGCTTAGCGGTGGTGACGTGAAGTCATGTGACCGTGCTGTAGTTCCTTTATAGCCCAACATTAGCCGCCTTTAGCTTAGCGGTGGTGACGTGAAGTCATGTGACCGTGCTGTAGTTCCTTTATAGCCCAACATTAGCCTCCTTTAGCTTAGCGGTGGTGACGTGAAGTCATGTGACCGTGCTGTAGTTCCTTTATAGCCCAACATTAGCCACCTTTAGCTTAGCGGTGGTGACGTGAAGTCATGTGACCGTGCTGTAGGTCCTTTATAGCCCAACATTAGCCACCTTTAGCTTAGCGGTGGTGACGTGAAGTCATGTGACCGTGCTGTAGTTCCTTTATAGCCCAACATTAGCCGCCTTTAGCTTAGCGGTGGTGACGTGAAGTCATGTGACCGTGCTGTAGTTCCTTTATAGCCCAACATTAGCCTCCTTTAGCTTAGCGGTGGTGACGTGAAGTCATGTGACCGTGCTGTAGTTCCTTTATAGCCCAACATTAGCCACCTTTAGCTTAGGGGTGGTGACGTGAAGTCATGTGACCGTGCTGTAGGTCCTTTATAGCCCAACATTAGCCACCTTTAGCTTAGCGGTGGTGACGTGAAGTCATGTGACCGTGCTGTAGTTCCTTTATAGCCCAACATTAGCCGCCTTTAGCTTAGCGGTGGTGACGTGAAGTCATGTGACCGTGCTGTAGTTCCTTTATAGCCCAACATTAGCCTCCTTTAGCTTAGCGGTGGTGACGTGAAGTCATGTGACCGTGCTGTAGTTCCTTTATAGCCCAACATTAGCCTCCTTTAGCTTAGCGGTGGTGACGTGAAGTCATGTGACCGTGCTGTAGTTCCTTTAGAGCCCAACATTAGCCACCTTTAGCTTAGCGGTGGTGACGTGAAGTCATGTGACCGTGCTGTAGTTCCTTTATAGCCCAACATTAGCCGCCTTTAGCTTAGCGGTGGTGACGTGAAGTCATGTGACCGTGCTGTAGTTCCTTTATAGCCCAACATTAGCCTCCTTTAGCATAGCGGTGGTGACGTGAAGTCATGTGACCGTGCTGTAGTTCCTTTAGAGCCCAACATTAGCCACCTTTAGCTTAGCAGTGGTGACGTGAAGTCATGTGACCGTGCTGTAGTTCCCTTATAGCCCAACATTAGCCTCCTTTAGCTTAGCGGTGGTGACGTGAAGTCATGTGACCGTGCTGTAGTTCCTTTATAGCCCAACATTAGCCTCCTTTAGCTTAGCGGTGGTGACGTGAAGTCATGTGACCGTGCTGTAGTTCCTTTATAGCCCAACATTAGCCTCCTTTAGCTTAGCGGTGGTGACGTGAAGTCATGTGACCGTGCTGTAGTTCCTTTATAGCCCAACATTAGCCACCTTTAGCTTAGCGGTGGTGACGTGAAGTCATGTGACCGTGCTGTAGGTCCTTTATAGCCCAACATTAGCCACCTTTAGCTGAGCGGTGGTGACGTGAAGTCATGTGACCGTGCTGTAGTTCCTTTATAGCCCAACATTAGCCGCCTTTAGCTTAGCGGTGGTGACGTGAAGTCATGTGACCGTGCTGTAGTTCCTTTATAGCCCAACATTAGCCACCTTTAGCTTAGCCGTGGTGACGTGAAGTCATGTGACCGTGCTGTAGTTCCTTTATAGCCCAACATTAGCGTTTTACTTCAGAAATCATAAAGCGGTGTTAATATGTGGAGATTTACCTGCTGAACTAAACGTGTAAATATCATAAATCATCATCATTTATTTGCCTTCAGGGACTACAAAAATACTTGTAGCATTGAAATGACCTGCATCATAGGTCTTTAAAAAATGAAGCTAATAAGCTTTTGTTAAAAAGTGACACAAAAGGCTCCTGATCAATGGTCTGTTTGGAGTTAGAACAATCATACTGATACAATGGGTATACATTAACCTAAAAACTAGCATAACAACCCCTTCAAAGTACAAAATAACTAGACTCTGACTTTTCATCCTCAGAGTATTGGCTGCACGGTATCTAGCAATGTCTTCAGGAGAAGTTCCTCGTGGCGTCTGCTCGGGAACCAAGCTGAGCGTCCTGATGTCCTGCCTGGTGTGTGTGATGTGTGTCTCCATCTGGTTGGTTTTAAACCACAAGACACATGACGATGAAAGTCTTAGAAAGGAATTTAAAGAAAAGAAGGCAAAGTTGAGGAACACAGGGGTCCTAATTGGGCAGATGATCCAGAAGAGACGACTGAAGATTCAGGATTTCAAACACTCTCTGGAGCTCAGTAAGGAGGAGGCAGAGAGAGAGTTAAAGGGCTGTGTTGAGCTCTTCACCGCTCTGAAGGAGACGGTTGAGAGTCGGCAGGCTGAGCTCATGGACACGATGAAAGAGAAGCAGAGAGAGACAGAGGAACAGGCTGAAGGCTTCATCAAAGAGCTGCAACAGGACATCTCTGAGCTGACCAAGAGAGGCTCTGAGGTGGAGCAGCTCTCACGCTCTGAAGACCACCCCCATCTCCTCAGAAGCTTCTCGTCTCTCAATGCTATTCCACACACCAAATTCTTTACAGATGTGCATATCTTCCTGCCTTTGTATGACGTCACTGTCAGGACTGGTTTGAAGAAACTCAGTAAAGAGATGAAGAAGATGTTCGCTCTGTCCATTCTGAAGAGGTATGTTGTTCTTTTGTGTGAAGACCAAGAGTTAGTCTAAAGAAGACCACGAAGCTTCTCGAAAAGTTCAACAGTATTTATGAATGCGATAATATAGTAGGTTTACAGGGGAACACAGCTGTGGTTCTTCTATCCAATGATCTGGTCCACAGTCCACACAAAGCAGTTAGCGGTCTGCAGCTGCATGAATGAAAGAGAACGTTTATCTCTATAACATCGTATTTATATGCTCACACTCGTATTTAGTCTCCTTCCATTGGCTGACGGGGCGGGTCTTCTTCTGTAGTCCTCTGATGGTAGCTGTAGCGCATCTCTATGGTATTTGAATATACAATTATTCTGCCGTTTGTCATTAAACACATAATAATAGTAGTAATGCAGCGTCGATGAGGGAGAGTTGGAGGCGGTGTGTTTAGTGCGTAACTCCACGCGTCATTCTCCTTATATTCACACACACAATATACTATTAGCTACATGCTACTGTGAGGCTAAAACAATAACAACCTGAAACCGCAACTCAAGGAAGGTTTCTCATTTATCAAATCCCCCTCCTCGACTCCTCGGTCCTCCAGTAGTGACCCGGAAATGAATCTCAACGCACCATGTTGAAGGACATCTCATTTCTCTAAATGCACTTCGAGGACCGAGGATCGAGCATCGAGGAGGCTCTCTGGAGGAGCTCTAACCGAGGAGAGAGGAGAGAGGAGAGAGGAGAGAGGAGAGAGGAGCTCTAACCGAGGATCGAGCATCGAGGAGGCTCTCTGGAGGAGCTCTAACTGAGGAGAGAGGAGAGAGGAGGCTCTCTGGAGGAGCTCTAACTGAGGAGAGAGGAGAGAGGAGGCTCTCTGGAGGAGCTCTAACCGAGGAGAGAGGAGAGAGGAGGCTCTCTGGAGGAGCTCTAACCGAGGAGACACTGATGGGTCCTCCACGGTCCTCCACGGCTCCTTCGTGGATGCATTTCCGGCAACAGAGATGTTTCAAAGAGTCGTGACGCACGGCCGGACTTATCTCAGCCAATCACAGCTCTGCATCCCCTGGATATTATTTTATTAACTGCTCTCATCGTGACGCGATGTTTCCAGAGAGAACAGCTGAGAGGTCCGTGCAGAAAGCAGAGCAGTGTGTATATTATATATCACTCAGTAGAACAGGCCTACTCTCTTTGCTTTAGTTTAGTAGATATCTACAAACAAAGAGTCCAGATGTTTCTAAGACCATTTAGTGCTTCACAAAATAAAATACACAACGGCTGTTAGGCTGTTGATGCTTTAGGAGCTGGAGGTGTGTGTGTGGTACAGTGTGTAGGTGTGTGTTGTACCACACTGTGAATGAATCAAAGTAAAGAAGTGGTCATGAACTCATCTGTCCATCAGACAGAGGGCTGCTGTGCCTCCTGTCATCATTAATGGACGTCTCTTTAAAATGACCGCTCAGAGGAGAGGAGTTCTCATTTCTCTAACCGCCTGCTGCTTCCCCTCCTCTCTCCTCGGTTCCACTCCTCTCTCCTCCGTTCCCCTCCTCGGCTCCTCCGTTCCCCTCCTCTCTCCTCGGTTCCCCTCCTCAGTCCTCGGTTCCCCTCCTCTCTCCTCCGTTCCCCTCCTCAGTCCTCGGTTCCCCTCCTCTCTCCTCGGCTCCCCTCCTCTCTCCTCGGCTCCCCTCCTCTCTCCTCGGTTCCCCTCCTCAGTCCTCCGCTCGCATCTCCTGTGGGCGGGACTAAGTATCGAGGATAGGAGTCGAGGAGGGGAGTCGAGGAGGGGAATTAGAGAAATGAGAAACCTTCATTGTGTCGCCCACATCCGGTCCGGGGGGAAACACTGCTTGATGTCCTTTAAAATTCCGGCACAATATATTGATTATTTCTTCCAGGTACCAGCAGTATGAGGTGGATGTGACCCTCGACCCTCAAACAGCACATCCTAAACTCATCCTGTCTGATGATGGGAAACAAGTAACTCACGGTGATGTGGAGAAGAATCTCCCAGACCACCCAGAGAGATTTGATTCCTGTCCGTGTGTCTTTGCAAAGCAGAGTTTCTCCGCAGGAAGGTTTTACTTCAAGGTGACGGTGAGCGGGAAGACGAAGTGGGATTTAGGCGTGGCCGGAGCGTCGATCAGCAGGAAGGGCATCGTCAGCCTGAGACCTCAGAAGGGCTGCTGGATGATATCTCTGAGGAATAATAACGATTATTCTGCTCGAGCTGGCCCTGCAGTCAGTCTCTCTCTGAGGTCTCGGCCTCAGAAGGTGGGCGTGTTCGTGGATTACGACGAGGGTCTGATCTCCTTTTATGACGTTGACACTGCAGATCTCATCTACTCATTCACTGGCTTCTCCTTCACTGAGAAACTCTTCCCTTTCTTCAGTCCCAGTCCTAATCATGGTGGTAAAAACTCTGCCCCTCTTATAATCTCACACATTGACTAGACGAGGACCAATCAAATTCGATGTATATAGCACAATATCACTCATGGGTTTGGCTCATTTGAAGCTAATGTACTCGCAGGATTCTTAAGGTGTGTTCACAGAGGACGCAAAGTGAAAATTCGCCCCACGCTACTCGCACAAGATTTACTTGAAAGAGTTCTCTCCGTGTACATACTATCAACAACAAAATAAACATGTACTTGAGTACTTGTACACGTGTCATATATCTATTTACATGTATGTACACATGCCATAATATCTACACACTGATACCTGTTTGTAAAAACCATGAATTAATGCTTTTGGCAATTGTGCTTACAAGATGGGAGCAAGCACCTTTTTTAATGTTTTCTGAAGGAGAGCGGAGCGATCAGGACGAGCTAAGCTAACACGTAGCTGCTCGTCCACACTCACAATGACGTCATATGAAATAAAGTAAGAAATGCATGTCATCGAAAGTTTGTGGTTCGTACATTTATAAACGCAGCTGTTTGGTTTTCTGATTGAACAGCGTCAGTGACGAGAGGCTGAGATTCTCGTCACTGATTGGCTCCATATTTCTCCCAGTTGAATAAATTGAACTCTTGCGCCAGAGTGGAAAAAAGCGTCTATCCATGTATTTGCATTGACTTCACATGTAATTCGCTTCTCGTGTGAATGCACCATAATTGTTCAGAATTTGAATCTTCATGTTTGATTGTACTTTTATGTCTTTGCACAAAATGTCAGCTAAATGTCCTGCAAGGTCAAAACCATATCACTTCTGATCAAGTCATGGCGTAGCATGTTGTCGTCATATCTTTGTTAGGAACCTTGACTCAATAGCTTGGAGGACTCAAATGCACAACCCAGAGACAACAAAGGTTTGAAGAAAGATAATCTTTACTTGCAAAAAACAAAATCACTCTTTTAGAGGAAATAACAAACTGACAAAAGTAAAGCGCTCTCATGGAGGAAAAAAGGCAAAACACTGAGTCTCTTAAGCAATGGCTTAGATCTCGCTTCTTGGGACAATGAACAAGACGAACCGACAACTAACAAGGGGAGACAGGACAATATATACATGAGGTAAGTGGGCTCAGGTGGAAACAATCAGGGGCGGGGCAGACACTGACGATGGCGGGAAAAGGAACCAGAGCAGGAAGTAAAGGGACCTGGAAGGAGACAAGGTGAGTACAAAATAAAACAGGAAGTGGAACCTAAACTAACATGAACATGACGAACACAAAGATGACAAAAGTTAACATAATTGACGGGACACGACAGTACCCCCCCTTCTAGGGCCGACTCCCGACGGCTCAGGCTGCTCAGGGTGACGATCATAGAAGTCACTGATGAGTGTCTTGTCCACAATGAAAGTTGAGGAGACCCACCAACGCTCCTCAGTGCCGTCACCCTCCCAATCCACCAAGAATTGTCCATTTCATTTGGTTTTCTGATTGAACACCGTCAGTGACGAGAGGCTGAGATTCTCGTCACTGATTGGCTCCATATTTCTCCCTTGAGTTGAATAAATTGAACTCTTGCGTCAGAGTGGAAAAACGCGTCTATCCATGTATTTGCATTGACTTCACATGTAATTCATTTAAATGTTGTCGTACGCTACGATTTGTGTTATGTTGACATGATTATGGCACATCATGTTTTCGTCATATCTTTTAAATGTACTTTACCCTCGAGCATTCATTTAAAAAGTTGCTAGGACGAAGATGCCTCCTTCTTAAAACTGCTATCAAGACACTTTAAATAAATATCAATGTTCACTTTCACCAACATCAGTCCGGGTCATATCTACCAAATGTTAAGTAAACCTTTTAAAAGCCAGTTTCTTTAAATAGTTAGAAATGCTGTATATACATTCTTTGTGGTTCTTTGGTGTGTGCAGATGATCATCGATGTTTCAATAAACTGAAAAACAGCACGATTTGGTCCCAAACATCAAAAAATGTCTCAATCTGGTGGAAAACTGAAAAAAGTTAAATTCTGAAGACAGGACTCTGATGACAAGCTGAGATAATAGCAGCCTTTTATAATGGAAGTTGTTTCAATGGAACCGGCTTGAGCTTCAATATCAGGATCCATGTATTTATTATCCTCAGGATCCATGTATTTATTATCCTCAGGATCCATGTATTTATTATCCTCAGGATCCATGTATTTATTATCCTCAGGATCCATGTATTTATTATCCTCAGGATCCATGTATTTATTATCCTCAGGATCCATGTATTTATTATCCTCAGGATCCATGTATTTATTATCTTCTCAAGAATGGAACAAAATAAGATAATTTTTTTTTTCTCAAAATCTAAGAAATTTGACTTTTTCTCAAAATTCTGACTTTTTCTCAAAATTTTCAAAATTCTGACTTTTTCTCAATATCTTAAAATATTTTACTTTTTATCAAAATTCTGACTTTTTATCAAACATCGAAAAATGATTGACTTTTTTCTCAAAAATCGAAAAATGTTGACTTTTTCTCAAAAATCTTAAGATATTGACTTTTTTCTCAAAATTCTGACTTTTTCTAAAAATGTTGACTTTTCCTCAAAATTCTGACTTTTCCCTAAAAAAACTGATTTTTTTCTTCCTCCAAATCTTAAAATGTTTGACTTTTTATCAAAATTCGGAGTTTTTATCAAAATCAACGCAATTATGACTTTTTTCTTAAAATTCAGACTTTCTCAAAAATCTCAAAATTATGACTTTTCTGAATATTAAATTTTTGTAATAATCTCCCTGGTCTCCGTCTTGAGCTTCAGTCTCAGGATCCGTGTATCTGTGATCCTCAGGATCCATGTATTTATTATCCTCAGGATCCATGTATTTATTATCCTCAGGATCCATGTATTTATTATCCTCAGGATCCATGTATTTATTATCCTCAGGATCCATGTATTTATTATCCTCAGGATCCATGTATTTATTATCCTCAGGATCCATGTATTTATTATCCTCAGGATCCATGTATTTATTATCTTCTCAAGAATGGAACAAAATAAGATAATTTTTTTTTTTCTCAAAATCTAAGAAATTTGACTTTTTCTCAAAATTCTGACTTTTTCTCAAAATTTTCAAAATTCTGACTTTTTCTCAATATCTTAAAATATTTTACTTTTTATCAAAATTCTGACTTTTTATCAAACATCGAAAAATGATTGACTTTTTTCTCAAAAATCGAAAAATGTTGACTTTTTCTCAAAAATCTTAAGATATTGACTTTTTTCTCAAAATTCTGACTTTTTCTAAAAATGTTGACTTTTCCTCAAAATTCTGACTTTTCCCTAAAAAAACTGATTTTTTTCTTCCTCCAAATCTTAAAATGTTTGACTTTTTATCAAAATTCGGAGTTTTTATCAAAATCAACGCAATTATGACTTTTTTCTTAAAATTCAGACTTTCTCAAAAATCTCAAAATTATGACTTTTCTGAATATTAAATTTTTGTAATAATCTCCCTGGTCTCCGTCTTGAGCTTCAGTCTCAGGATCCGTGTATCTGTGATCCTCAGGATCCATGTATTTATTATCCTCAGGATCCATGTATTTATTATCCTCAGGATCCATGTATTTATTATCCTCAGGATCCATGTATTTATTATCCTCAGGATCCATGTATTTATTATCCTCAGGATCCATGTATTTATTATCCTCAGGATCCATGTATTTATTATCTTCTCAAGAATGGAACAAAATAAGATAATTTTTTTTTTCTCAAAATCTAAGAAATTTGACTTTTTCTCAAAATTCTGACTTTTTCTCAAAATTTTCAAAATTCTGACTTTTTCTCAATATCTTAAAATATTTTACTTTTTATCAAAATTCTGACTTTTTATCAAACATCGAAAAATGATTGACTTTTTTCTCAAAATTCTGACTTTTTCTAAAAATGTTGACTTTTCCTCAAAATTCTGACTTTTCCCTAAAAAAACTGATTTTTTTCTTCCTCCAAATCTTAAAATGTTTGACTTTTTATCAAAATTCGGAGTTTTTATCAAAATCAACGCAATTATGACTTTTTTCTTAAAATTCAGACTTTCTCAAAAATCTCAAAATTATGACTTTTCTGAATATTAAATTTTTGTAATAATCTCCCTGGTCTCCGTCTTGAGCTTCAGTCTCAGGATCCGTGTATCTGTGATCCTCAGGATCCATGTATTTATTATCCTCAGGATCCATGTATTTATTATCCTCAGGATCCATGTATTTATTATCCTCAGGATCCATGTATTTATTATCCTCAGGATCCATGTATTTATTATCCTCAGGATCCATGTATTTATTATCTTCTCAAGAATGGAACAAAATAAGATAATTTTTTTTTTTCTCAAAATCTAAGAAATTTGACTTTTTCTCAAAATTCTGACTTTTTCTCAAAATTTTCAAAATTCTGACTTTTTCTCAATATCTTAAAATATTTTACTTTTTATCAAAATTCTGACTTTTTATCAAACATCGAAAAATGATTGACTTTTTTCTCAAAAATCGAAAAATGTTGACTTTTTCTCAAAAATCTTAAGATATTGACTTTTTTCTCAAAATTCTGACTTTTTCTAAAAATGTTGACTTTTCCTCAAAATTCTGACTTTTCCCTAAAAAAACTGATTTTTTTTCTTCCTCCAAATCTTAAAATGTTTGACTTTTTATCAAAATTC
>JAPTMU010000028.1:1056250-1082066 GCA_028583405.1 Pogonophryne albipinna | reverse complement strand
TCTACATGTTGAACTCAAATACCTGTACTTTCTACTTCTTACATGTTGAACCCAAATACCTGTACTTTCTACTTCTCACATGTTGAACCCAAATACCTGTACTTTCTACTTCTTTCATGTTGAACTCAAATACCTGTACTTTCTACTTCTTACATGTTGAACCCAAATACCTGTACTTTCTACTTCTTACATGTTGAACACAAATACCTGTACTTTCTACTTCTCACATGTTGAACCCAAATACCTGTACTTTCTACTTCTTTCATGTTGAACCCAAATACCTGTACTTTCTACTTCTTACATGTTGAACACAAATACCTGTACTTTCTACTTCTTACATGTTGAACACAATACCTGTACTTTCTACTTCTTACATGTTGAACACAAATACCTGTACTTTCTACTTCTTACATGTTGAACACAAATACCTGTACTTTCTACTTCTTACATGTTGAACACAAATACCTGTACTTTCTACTTCTCACATGTTGAACACAAATACCTGTACTTTCTACTTCTTACATGTTGAACCCAAATACCTGTACTTTCTACTTCTTACATGTTGAACCCAAATACCTGTACTTTCTACTTCTCACATGTTGAACTCAAATACCTGTACTTTCTACTTCTTACATGTTGAAACCCAAATACCTGTACTTTCTACTTCTACATGTTGAACCCAAATACCTGTACTTTCTACTTCTTACATGTTGAACCCAAATACCTGTACTTTCTACTTCTTACATGTTGAACCCAAATACCTGTACTTTCTACTTCTCACATGTTGAACTCAAATACCTGTACTTTCTACTTCTTACATGTTGAACCCAAATACCTGTACTTTCTACTTCTTGCATGTTGAACCCAAATACCTGTACTTTCTACTTCTCACATGTTGAACCCAAATACCTGTACTTTCTACTTCGTTCATGTTGAACTCAAATACCTGTACTTTCTACTTCTTACACGTTGAACCCAAATAACTGTACTTTCTACTTCTTACACGTTGAACCCAAATAACTGTACTTTCTACTTCTTACATGTTGAACCCAAATACCTGTACTTTCTACTTCTTACTTGTTGAACCCAAATACCTGTACTTTCTACTTCTTACACGTTGAACCCAAATAACTGTACTTTCTACTTCTTACATGTTGAACCCAAATACCTGTATTTTCTACTTCTTACATGTTGAACCCAAATACCTGTACTTTCTACTTCTCACATGTTGAACTCAAATACCTGTACTTTCTACTTCTTACATGTTGAACCCAAATACCTGTATTTCTACTTCTTGCATGTTGAACCCAAATACCTGTACTTTCTACTTCTCACATGTTGAACCCAAATACCTGTACTTTCTACTTCGTTCATGTTGAACTCAAATACCTGTACTTTCTACTTCTTACATGTTGAACCCAAATACCTGTACTTTCTACTTCTTACATGTTGAACACAAATACCTGTACTTTCTACTTCTTACATGTTTAACCCAAATACCTGTACTTTCTACTTCTTACATGTTGAACTCAATACCTGTACTTTCTACTTCTTACATGTTGAACTCAAATACCTGTACTTTCTACTTCTTACATGTTGAACTCAAATCCCTGCACTTTCTACTTCTTACATGTTGGACCCAAATACCTGTACTTTCTACTTCTTACATGTTGAACACAAATACCTGTACTTTCTACTTCTCACATGTTGAACCCAAATACCTGTACTTTCAACTTCTTTCATGTTGAACCCAAATACCTGTACTTTCTACTTCTTACATGTTGAACACAAATACCTGTACTTTCTACTTCTTACATGTTGAACACAAATACCTGTACTTTCTACTTCTTACATGTTGAACACAAATACCTGTACTTTCTACTTCTTACATGTTGAACACAAATACCTGTACTTTCTACTTTTCACATGTTGAACACAAATACCTGTACTTTCTACTTCTTACATGTTGAACCCAAATACCTGTACTTTCTACTTCTTACATGTTGAACCCAAATACCTGTACTTTCTACTTCTCACATGTTGAACTCAAATACCTGTACTTTCTACTTCTTACATGTTGAACACAAATACCTGTACTTTCTACTTCTTACATGTTGAACCCAAATACCTGTACTTTCTACTTCTTACATGTTGAACCCAAATACCTGTACTTTCTACTTCTCACATGTTGAACTCAAATACCTGTACTTTCTACATCTTACATGTTGAACTCAAATACCTGTACTTTCTACTTCTTACATGTTGAACTCAAATACCTGTACTTTCTACTTCTCACATGTTGAACTCAAATACCTGTAGTTTCTACTCCTTACATGTTGAACCCAAATACCTGTACTTTCTACTTCTCACATGTTGAACTCAAATACCTGTAGTTTCTACTCCTTACATGTTGAACCCAAATACCTGTACTTTCTACTTCTTACATGTTGAACCCAAATACCTGTACTTTCTACTTCTTACATGTTGAACCCAAATACCTGTACTTTCTACTTCTCACATGTTGAACTCAAATACCTGTAGTTTCTACTCCTTACATGTTGAACCCAAATACCTGTACTTTCTACTTCTTACATGTTGAACCCAAATACCTGTACTTTCTACTTCTTACATGTTGAACTCAAATACCTGTACTTTCTACTTCTTACATGTTGAACTCAAATACCTGTACTTTCTACTTCTTACGCTTTGAATTCAAATACCTGTACTTTCTACTTCTTACATGTTGAACTCAAATACCTGTACTTTCTACTTCTTACATGTTGAACTCAAATACCTGTACTTTCTACTTCTTACGCTTTGAATTCAAATACCTGTACTTTCTACTTCTTACATGTTGAACTCAAATACCTGTACTTTCTACTTCTTACGCTTTGAACACAAATACCTGTACTTTCTACTTCTTACATGTTGAACTCAAATACCTGTACTTTCTACTTCTTACATGTTGAACCCAAATACCTGTACTTTCTACTTCTTACATGTTGAACCCAAATACCTGTACTTTCTACTTCTTGCATGTTGAACCCAAATACCTGTACTTTCTACTTCTTGCATGTTGAACCCAAATACCTGTACTTTCTACTTCTCACATGTTGAACCCAAATACCTGTACTTTCTACTTCGTTCATGTTGAACTCAAATACCTGTACTTTCTACTTCTTACATGTTGAACCCAAATACCTGTACTTTCTACTTCTTACATGTTGAACACAAATACCTGTACTTTCTACTTCTTACATGTTTAACCCAAATACCTGTACTTTCTACTTCTTACATGTTGAACTCAAATACCTGTACTTTCTACTTCTTACATGTTGAACTCAAATACCTGTACTTTCTACTTCTTACATGTTGAACTCAAATCCCTGCACTTTCTACTTCTTACATGTTGGACCCAAATACCTGTACTTTCTACTTCTTACATGTTGAACACAAATACCTGTACTTTCTACTTCTCACATGTTGAACCCAAATACCTGTACTTTCTACTTCTTTCATGTTGAACCCAAATACCTGTACTTTCTACTTCTTACATGTTGAACACAAATACCTGTACTTTCTACTTCTTACATGTTGAACACAAATACCTGTACTTTCTACTTCTTACATGTTGAACACAAATACCTGTACTTTCTACTTCTTACATGTTGAACACAAATACCTGTACTTTCTACTTTTCACATGTTGAACACAAATACCTGTACTTTCTACTTCTTACATGTTGAACCCAAATACCTGTACTTTCTACTTCTTACATGTTGAACCCAAATACCTGTACTTTCTACTTCTCACATGTTGAACTCAAATACCTGTACTTTCTACTTCTTACATGTTGAACACAAATACCTGTACTTTCTACTTCTTACATGTTGAACCCAAATACCTGTACTTTCTACTTCTTACATGTTGAACCCAAATACCTGTACTTTCTACTTCTCACATGTTGAACTCAAATACCTGTACTTTCTACATCTTACATGTTGAACTCAAATACCTGTACTTTCTTCTTACATGTTGAACCCAAATACCTGTACTTTCTACTTCTTACATGTTGAACCCAAATACCTGTACTTTCTACTTCTCACATGTTGAACTCAAATACCTGTAGTTTCTACTCCTTACATGTTGAACCCAAATACCTGTACTTTCTACTTCTTACATGTGAACCCAAATACCTGTACTTTCTACTTCTTACATGTTGAACTCAAATACCTGTACTTTCTACTTCTTACATGTTGAACTCAAATACCTGTACTTTCTACTTCTTACGCTTTGAATTCAAATACCTGTACTTTCTACTTCTTACATGTTGAACTCAAATACCTGTACTTTCTACTTCTTACATGTTGAACTCAAATACCTGTACTTTCTACTTCTTACGCTTTGAATTCAAATACCTGTACTTTCTACTCTTACATGTTGAACTCAAATACCTGTACTTTCTACTTCTTACGCTTTGAACACAAATACCTGTACTTTCTACTTCTTACATGTTGAACTCAAATACCTGTACTTTCTACTTCTTACATGTTGAACCCAAATACCTGTACTTTCTACTTCTTACATGTTGAACCCAAATACCTGTACTTTCTACTTCTTACATGTTGAACCCAAATACCTGTACTTTCTACTTCTTACATGTTGAACTCAAATACCTGTACTTTCTACTTCTTACATGTTGAACCCAAATACCTGTACTTTCTACTTCTTACATGTTGAACCCAAATACCTGTACTTTCTACTTCTTACGCTTTGAATTCAAATACCTGTACTTTCTACTTCTTACACTTTGAATTCAAATACCTATACTTTCTACTTCTTACATGTTGAACTCAAATACCTGTACTTTCTACTTCTTACGCTTTGAACACAAATACCTGTACTTTCTACTTCTCACATGTTGAACCCAAATACCTGTACTTTCGACTTCTTACATGTTGAACACAAATACCTGTACTTTCTACTTCTCACATGTTGAACCCAAATACCTGTACTTTCTACTTCTTACATGTTGAACCCAAATACCTGTACTTTCTACTTCTCACATGTTGAACCCAAATACCTGTACTTTCTACTTCTTACATGTTGAACTCAAATACCTGTACTTTCTACTTCTTACATGTTGAACCCAAATACCTGTACTTTCTACTTCTTACACTTTGAATTCAAATACCTGTACTTTCTACTTCTTACATGTTGAACTCAAATACCTGTACTTTCTACTTCTTACGCTTTGAACACAAATACCTGTACTTTCTACTTCTTACATGTTGAACTCAAATACCTGTACTTTCTACTTCTTACATGTTGAACCCAAATACCTGTACTTTCTACTTCTTACGCTTTGAATTCAAATACCTGTACTTTCTACTTCTTACGCTTTGAATTCAAATACCTATACTTTCTACTTCTTACATGTTGAACTCAAATACCTGTACTTTCTACTTCTTACGCTTTGAACACAAATACCTGTACTTTCTACTTCTCACATGTTGAACCCAAATACCTGTACTTTCTACTTCTTACATGTTGAACCCAAATACCTGTACTTTCTACTTCTCACATGTTGAACCCAAATACCTGTACTTTCTACTTCTTACATGTTGAACCCAAATACCTGTACTTTCTACTTCTCACATGTTGAACCCAAATACCTGTACTTTCTACTTCTTACATGTTGAACCAAATACCTGTACTTTCTACTTCTTACATGTTGAACCCAAATACCTGTACTTTCTACTTCTTACATGTTGAACCCAAATACCTGTACTTTCTACTTCTTACATGTTGAACCCAAATACCTGTACTTTCTACTTCTTACATGTTGAACCCAAATACCTGTACTTTCTACTTCTTACATGTTGAACTCAAATACCTGTACTTTCTACTTCTCACATGTTGAACCCAAATACCTGTACTTTCTACTTCTCTCATGTTGAACCCAAATACCTGTACTTTCTACTTCTTACATGTTGAACCCAAATACCTGTACTTTCTACTTCTCACATGTTGAACCCAAATACCTGTACTTTCTACTTCTCTCATGTTGAACTCAAATACCTGTACTTTCTACTTCTTACATGTTGAACCCAAATACCTGTACTTTCTACTTCTTACATGTTGAACACAAATACCTGTACTTTCTACTTCTTACATGTTGAACCCAAATACCTGTACTTTCTACTTCTTACATGTTGAACTCAAATACCTGTACTT
This sequence comes from Pogonophryne albipinna, assembly GCA_028583405.1. NCBI lineage: Eukaryota > Metazoa > Chordata > Actinopteri > Perciformes > Artedidraconidae > Pogonophryne > Pogonophryne albipinna. Next base: position 1,075,829 of record JAPTMU010000028.1, on the reverse strand, counting down.
TCTACTTCTTACATGTTGAACTCAAATACCTGTACTTTCTACTTCTTACATGTTGAACCCAAATACCTGTACTTTCTACTTCTCACATGTTGAACCCAAATACCTGTACTTTCTACTTCTTTCATGTTGAACTCAAATACCTGTACTTTCTACTTCTTACATGTTGAACCCAAATACCTGTACTTTCTACTTCTTACATGTTGAACACAAATACCTGTACTTTCTACTTCTCACATGTTGAACCCAAATACCTGTACTTTCTACTTCTTTCATGTTGAACCCAAATACCTGTACTTTCTACTTCTTACATGTTGAACACAAATACCTGTACTTTCTACTTCTTACATGTTGAACACAAATACCTGTACTTTCTACTTCTTACATGTTGAACACAAATACCTGTACTTTCTACTTCTTACATGTTGAACACAAATACCTGTACTTTCTACTTCTTACATGTTGAACACAAATACCTGTACTTTCTACTTCTCACATGTTGAACACAAATACCTGTACTTTCTACTTACATGTTGAACCCAAATACCTGTACTTTCTACTTCTTACATGTTGAACCCAAATACCTGTACTTTCTACTTCTCACATGTTGAACTCAAATACCTGTACTTTCTACTTCTTACATGTTGAACCCAAATACCTGTACTTTCTACTTCTTACATGTTGAACCCAAATAACTGTACTTTCTACTTCTTACATGTTGAACCCAAATACCTGTACTTTCTACTTCTTACATGTTGAACCCAAATACCTGTACTTTCTACTTCTTACATGTTGAACCCAAATACCTGTACTTTCTACTTCTTACATGTTGAACCCAAATACCTGTACTTTCTACTTCTTACATGTTGAACCCAAATACCTGTACTTTCTACTTCTCACATGTTGAACTCAAATACCTGTACTTTCTACTTCTTACATGTTGAACCCAAATACCTGTACTTTCTACTTCTTGCATGTTGAACCCAAATACCTGTACTTTCTACTTCTCACATGTTGAACCCAAATACCTGTACTTTCTACTTCGTTCATGTTGAACTCAAATACCTGTACTTTCTACTTCTTACATGTTGAACCCAAATACCTGTACTTTCTACTTCTTACATGTTGAACACAAATACCTGTACTTTCTACTTCTTACATGTTGAACCCAAATACCTGTACTTTCTACTTCTTACATGTTGAACTCAAATACCTGTACTTTCTACTTCTTACATGTTGAACTCAAATACCTGTACTTTCTACTTCTTACATGTTGAACTCAAATCCCTGCACTTTCTACTTCTTACATGTTGGACCCAAATACCTGTACTTTCTACTTCTTACATGTTGAACACAAATACCTGTACTTTCTACTTCTCACATGTTGAACCCAAATACCTGTACTTTCTACTTCTTTCATGTTGAACCCAAATACCTGTACTTTCTACTTCTTACATGTTGAACACAAATACCTGTACTTTCTACTTCTTACATGTTGAACACAAATACCTGTACTTTCTACTTCTTACATGTTGAACACAAATACCTGTACTTTCTACTTCTTACATGTTGAACACAAATACCTGTACTTTCTACTTTTCACATGTTGAACACAAATACCTGTACTTTCTACTTCTTACATGTTGAACCCAAATACCTGTACTTTCTACTTCTTACATGTTGAACCCAAATACCTGTACTTTCTACTTCTCACATGTTGAACTCAAATACCTGTACTTTCTACTTCTTACATGTTGAACACAAATACCTGTACTTTCTACTTCTTACATGTTGAATCCAAATACCTGTACTTTCTACTTCTTACATGTTGAACCCAAATACCTGTACTTTCTACTTCTCACATGTTGAACTCAAATACCTGTACTTTCTACATCTTACATGTTGAACTCAAATACCTGTACTTTCTACTTCTTACATGTTGAACCCAAATACCTGTACTTTCTACTTCTTACATGTTGAACCCAAATACCTGTACTTTCTACTTCTCACATGTTGAACTCAAATACCTGTAGTTTCTACTCCTTACATGTTGAACCCAAATACCTGTACTTTCTACTTCTTACATGTTGAACCCAAATACCTGTACTTTCTACTTCTTACATGTTGAACTCAAATACCTGTACTTTCTACTTCTTACATGTTGAACCCAAATACCTGTACTTTCTACTTCTTACATGTTGAACCCAAATACCTGTACTTTCTACTTCTCTCATGTTGAACCCAAATACCTGTACTTTCTACTTCTTACATGTTGAACCCAAATACCTGTACTTTCTACTTCTTACATGTTGAACACAAATACCTGTACTTTCTACTTCTCTCATGTTGAACCCAAATACCTGTACTTTCTACTTCTTACATGTTGAACCCAAATACCTGTACTTTCTACTTCTTACATGTTGAACCCAAATACCTGTACTTTCTACTTCTCACATGTTGAACTCAAATACCTGTACTTTCTACTTCTTACATGTTGAACACAAATACCTGTACTTTCTACTTCTTACATGTTGAACCCAAATACCTGTACTTTCTACTTCTTACATGTTGAACCCAAATACCTGTACTTTCTACTTCTCACATGTTGAACTCAAATACCTGTACTTTCTACATCTTACATGTTGAACTCAAATACCTGTACTTTCTACTTCTTACATGTTGAACCCAAATACCTGTACTTTCTACTTCTTACATGTTGAACCCAAATACCTGTACTTTCTACTTCTCACATGTTGAACTCAAATACCTGTAGTTTCTACTCCTTACATGTTGAACCCAAATACCTGTACTTTCTACTTCTTACATGTTGAACCCAAATACCTGTACTTTCTACTTCTTACATGTTGAACTCAAATACCTGTACTTTCTACTTCTTACATGTTGAACCCAAATACCTGTACTTTCTACTTCTTACATGTGAACCCAAATACCTGTACTTTCTACTTCTCTCATGTTGAACCCAAATACCTGTACTTTCTACTTCTTACATGTTGAACACAAATACCTGTACTTTCTACTTCTCACATGTTGAACTCAAATACCTGTAGTTTCTACTCCTTACATGTTGAACACAAATACCTGTACTTTCTACTTCTTACATGTTGAACTCAAATACCTGTACTTTCTACTTCTTACATGTTGAACCCAAATACCTGTACTTTCTACTTCTTACATGTTGAACACAAATACCTGTACTTTCTACTTCTCTCATGTTGAACCCAAATACCTGTACTTTCTACTTCTTACATGTTGAACCCAAATACCTGTACTTTCTACTTCTTACATGTTGAACCCAAATACCTGTACTTTCTACTTCTCTCATTTCCCAAACAGCTGGTTCCTTTAGTCTGAATGTGTGTTTGGTGGCGTGATCATTATTCTTTAGAGTCATTGCGTGCCTATTGATTTGAACACGATCCGTGTATCCATCATTTCCTGCTCTTCTCTAAAGAAGAGGGACCAATGGAAACGTTGTCATGTTGCCGTTGTTCAGCATGGAAACATTCATTAGCTAACAATGACATTATTGTTCTATTAATATAAAGGGAGGTCAGGTACTCTTTAAAGCAGCTGCTAGTTATGGGTACTTTTTACTGAAGTACAGATGTAGCACCTCATTTCAGACTCCAGCCTACAGCTTCCAGCTTCCTGCCTAAGACCAGTATCGAGGAATGTTAAGCCCTCCCACTATTTTCCAAGAGGGCGTTGCCAGATTTTCAATTTCAGGTTTTAACCAGGAGATGGCGCTTCATTCACAAATACAGAAAGACAAGTTTCATGGACTTTCAGTTGTGTTTTGAAGAGCATTTGAACACATCAATATTTTAGATCTAATCTTGTAATTCAATAATATATAGTCTTTATATATTAAATAATCATAATAATAATGTAAATGTTTACATTACACTTCTTTATTGTTATGCTCATACTTTTACCTTTACAATCGTTTGCTTTAATATGCAGTAATTTTTGTATATGTTTTTGTGTTTGCTTCCTCCTGCTCCCTTTCGGACACATACTGTATGATTTATTATTATTATTAATTTGAAGATATTATTAAGATAAGATAAGATGTTACTTTATTGATTGAACATTTTAGTTTAGAACGTGCTGTCCCACGGTAATTCAGATTATTATTTAAAACAATAGGTGCTTTCACACCGTCTACAGTTTGATATAGAGAGAGCTCTGTGGCTGAATGGCCAGCGATTAGGTGTGGCGCATTTATCAGGTGATCAGAGCTAACTGCCTGCCGTCAGATTTCATTTAAAAAACAGGTCTGATTTTAAGACTATTTCTGCGCTCATAAAGAATGATAAGAATAAGAATAATGCGTATTGAACTGGTTTCATTCATTAGTGAGTTTATTTAACACTAGAACCGCCAATCGGGTCAATCTGTGTGATGTGTGTTGTGTGTGTGCAATGTAACTTTTTCTCAATAAAATATTAAAGTCTCCCAGTCCGTGACTTTTCCTGAAAGTGTGTTATGTACAGTGTTGAAAGTGTGCCGGTCCCGGTCCTTAGTACCGGTAAGAGATTTCCAGGCGGTCCGGAGGACCAGGAAGAATTGACAGCTCCACCCGTGGAATTTATACTACGAAGGGAAGATATTTTGGTTTGGATTACTGGTCTGGGGGAAGCTCGCGAGTGTGTGTGTGTGTATACGTGTGTGTGTTTGTGTATTTTTGCGTTTGTGCGTATTGTGTTTGTTTCCCGGGGAAAACACTAACAAGAAACACCGGCTGTTGTTATGCCTGCTGTGACCTCAAGTTACTCCGTTCTCCGCTTATAATTATGCCGTTACAAGCTTCTAAGTTGTATTTATCATCTGAATTTGCCGAAACAAGTTTCATATTCTGAAAGCCAAGACTTTGTTTATTTAAAATCAAACAAAACACCCGAACCCCGAAAAACTATTTTTTTACGCAAATCCACGTTTATTTTGAAATGAGCCGTTGCGACTTCCGACTGATTTCGATAGAGCGGGTCACATATTTACTTTTTCCCACTTGATCAGAACAGCGGGAGGAGAAAAGAATGGAGTGACTGAATGACAGCTAGAAAATTAGGCTACGTGGTAATTAAAGCAAAAATGCAAACGACGATTCTTCAGATGTTTAAGAGAAAGGAGAGAGATGAAGAAACTCAGAATGTGCTTAAAATTGAAAAACAATGCCCACAGATGACACAGGTGATGATGCTTATGTAGCCCAGAGAATGGACATGAACGTGATGATGATGATGATAAGTTAGCTAACTAGCAAACTGTATATCTCTATATGGGGTGCCCAACCAGTCGATCCCCAGTCGATCGCGAGATGTCTAAAAGTAGAACAACAATATTCTGTTTTATCGTTAATGTCCTACAACAGGGGTGGCCAAACTTTTGGCTCAGGGGCCACAATGATGTATCAATGTGACAGCCGGGCCGGGGGGCATTGTTTGGTTCCGTCTTGATTCATGTCGGGCTGAGGGTTGTTTTAATCTCATTCTCCCGCGCGCGGGGCGACGTCTACGCGCAGCTGCGACGACCAGGGAGGAAGGGACTTTTCGCGGCGCGGCGTGTGGGACATAAATAAAAATTGGATCGTTGGATTTTAGACTTTAGGCTTTTTAAGATCAGCGCGGAACCCTGGCTCATTTATACCAATATTGGACGGGCCGCATTAAACAGATCAACGGGCCGCATGTGGCCCGCGGGCCATAGTTTGGCCACCTCCAGGCCCTGTTCTACGGTGGTGCATAAGGGTGCATTGCACCCCCAGTTGAATGTTATGCACCCTCACTTGAAAAAGAGAAGGGAGTGAAAAATATTACATATACAATAACAATAATAATAATAATAGTAGTAGTAGTAATATGAAGAAGAAGAAGAATATAGTTGAACATAAAATAAATTGTAATTGTGGTCAAATATTGTGGTCAAATAACTATAGTTAATAACCCCCCCCCGTCAACGATCGCCGCCGTCTAGGTTCAAAAAAGGTTGGGCACCCCTGCTCTATATAGTCAATGGCTATCTTACTCAGAACACAACATGTACACAGCATACTATTTTAACATTAAATATTTTGCTTTGATATCTTCTATTTTAATCTGCACATTGTGGCATACATTTTGAGACATTTTATTTTATTAGTATTTAATTTATGTAACCAATATTCTGAAAATTCAAAGAAAGACAGAGACTTGTAAATTTTTGACTGTCTGCTGAATTTAGTTATACATTTTTATTCTAATTTATAACAGTTGAGGCCCAGAGGGAGGAAGAGGAGACTCAGCCAGAAGAAGTGGCAGCAGGTCCCTCAGAAGCCACCACAGGTGATGCTAGCCCTACTGCATACCCTTCTATATGGAAAGAAGAACAATATGAACAGTTCCAACAGAAAAATGAATGGATGTATGCTCACAATGGAAGGCTAGGCTGTACCCCATGCCATGATGTGAAGGATCTGGGTGTCATGGCATCCCGTGGTGTTAATATTGCTATTCAGTGGGCTGATGGAAAGATAATCCCTGCTGGTCAATCAAGGGATGTCCAGCTTTCATCACTGCGCAAAAAAATCCGTGAGCACAAGAACTCTGCAGCACATAATGAAGCAGTCAAGATTCTTCAGACAGCAAATAAAGATATTCTTCTGAACATGAACGCGAGTAGTCAGGAGTCTGTGTTTGAGTCTACTGCCAAGGTATTCATGACAGCCTATTATGTGGCCAAGAACAACAAGCCTTTCACAGACTTTGAGAGTCTGATTGACCTGCAGCAAGCAAATTCTGCTAATTTAGGGCGTGTTTTGCATAGCAAAACTGTCTGTGTTGACATAATTGAGCATGTGTCATCACAGATGAAAAAGGAACTTCTAAAAAAGATAATAGAGACCAAGAGCAAAATCACAGTATTGGCTGATGAATCAACACTAATTGTGTTCCTGAAGGCTAGTGTTGATGGAGACATGGAGCCCATTGCCTTTCCATTGGACCTGGTTGAGCTGGATAGTATGTCTGCTGCTCATATCAAGGAACAGATTATGGGTTGCTTGCTTAAAAATGACTTCACTGTTGAGTTGCTGAGAGAAATCCTCATTGGATTTTGCAGTGATGGGGCCAGTGTCATGCTGGGAGTGAAGTCAGGTGTTGGGAAGTTGCTCCAGGATGACTTCCCAGGCATCATACTATGGCACTGCCTTAATCACAGACTGGAGCTTGCTGTTGACCAGGCACTGGATGTGACAGGGGGAACAAAGGACTTCCAGGCATTCATGGGCAGCCTATATTCATTATATAGCCAGTCACCAAAAAACATGCGGCAGCTGAGTGAATGTGCTCACAACCTGGACATCGCCCTCAGGAGGATTGGAAAAGTGTTCAGTGTTCGCTGGGTAGCTTCTTCATGGAGGGCAGTCTCTGCAGTTTGGCAGTCTTATCCAGCCTTGGCACAACATTTCCGTGAGGCATCAGAGGATGATACAAGGGACAGCAGAGAGAAGGCCAAATTCAAAGGTCTGCTTTCTAAGTTGTGCTCCATCAACTTCCTGAAAAGTCTTGCACTGATGGCAGATGTTCTGACTGAACTTAAGAACTTGTCAGAAATTCTTCAGAACAGGAAGACCACACTCCCAAAGGCCCATGACATCATGACGACGTATGTCAAACGCATAGAAAGTTTCAATCGCTACCCAGGACAACATGCAGTTGATGCCAGTCAGGCAGAGGAAGTGATGGAATTCAAGGGAGAGGAGTTAAGAGTTGGCAGGTCTCCCATCATTGACTCTGCTCAGTTCATCCGAGCAGTGGCAGACAATATGAAAGAAAGACTCTTCACAACCACAGCAAACAGAGCACAGGCCAGTGTTGCAGCCAACCGAAAAGAGGCTTATAACAGCCTTATCAATCAAATGGCAGTCCTCAACCCTGACAACTGGGACCATGACAATCCTCGATTTGGAGATAATGAGGTGAGGGCTTTGTGTGATGTCCTACATGTGAACCAACAAGAGGCCCATCTTGGATTCACAGAATACAAGGCCACTGGAGGAAGAAACATTCCCAACAAAATGAAGAAGTTGCTCATGGCAGTGGACACACTGTCTCCAAGCAATGCTGACTGTGAACGGGGGTTCAGCACAATGAACAACATCATAACTGAGTATAGGAGCAAACTTACAACAAAAAATGCAGCAAATCTCCTCTTCATCAGCTCTGTGGGACCACCATGCAGACAGTGGGATCCACTGCCTTATGTGAAGACCTGGCTGGGCAAAGGAAGAAGAGCAGCCCACTCAACAAGCTGCATGGCTCGCCGGTACACAGAAGAGGAGAGCTACTTCAGCCCTCTGTGGAAAATGTTAACTTGCTAACTTGTTTTGACACAAGTTGTATGCACAATTGAAAATAAATAATTGACTATACATATTGTCAAGTGTTTCTAATTTCTACCCCATAAAGGCATTAAAAATGTGAAGTTTGTGTTCAGGGATGCATGAAGCTGGGGGCGGGAGGAGAACAATATGAACCAATGAAGGTCGGGGTAGCATTATAGTACCTGCAAGAAATTCAAACCACTTTCACCCTTGGTTATGTAGCACCCTATGTAATAGCGGGATTTGATGGTTTTAGGTAAGCCTATACAAAAACCTCAGGCGGTTCTAGTGTTAAGGTAATTAGGTACAGTAGAAGCCCTTTTTTATCAGTAACGAATTTAGCAGTTGAACATAAAAGTCAACTAACTGAGGGTCACTTGCAATGACAGTGTTGTGTCTAACTGTAAGCTTGTCACTCAGAGTAACCTACAGTTAATTTAGCTGCTGGAGAAGAAAGATCAGGGGGGGAGGGGGGTAGAGAGCTGTGGTTGATGGGCCATTAGTTGTGTAAACACACAGCTGAGAGCTGCAGTTTCATTCAGACTGTTTACAAAACGGTAACAACGGACTATGTTTCTTAGCGGATGCATGTCAATTTAAATCAATACATACAACTTTTTTTAAATCAATAAAAACATTTTCTAAATCCATAAAAGCATTTCAATTAATATTGGGAGTCATGTCGTTACTTTGTTGAGAATGTGGCCGTGTAATAAGCGGGATAATTTGCAGCGACTTGTTCCTTATGGGGAAAATAACACCCTTCATGCTGATCAGGATCCCTCCGCTACGCGTTGGGATCCTGATCTGCCGACGAGGCTCCATTAAAATATAAATATGTTTAGTGAATTACTGAGTTTAGGCACGTTAATAACGTTTTAATGAAGTTGAATACAGTATATTCATATGTGTCAGTGATTTCATGTCAATTGTGTGTGTGTGTGTGTGTGTGTGTGTGTGTGTGTGTGTGTGTGTGTGTGTGTGTGTGTGTGTGTGTAGTTAAAACACTTTCATGAAGTGAAGGAGGTTTTCCTTCTATAAAACAGCTGTGGGCAGCAGTGAGTGTCACAGACATGAATTCATAGATCAAGGCAGACTGGTGCACACACTCTACTGTCCTGCCAACACTGGCACAGAGTATGATATCCGTGACATATGGATCTGAACAAAGTTCCGCTGTACATCCAGCGTACTGTATCTGACTTTATTTCACATGAGCTCCAGTGTGGAACCCCACTGCACCCCCTGGTGGATCAATGAGCCATTGCAGCTGGCTTCATTATAATTACATTTATTTATCACGGGGGCGGTCTCAAGTCAAGCTGGAGGTTTTCCCTTGAGCGAGGGCAGATCACGTACCAATCACGGCCCTCGCGTTTCAAACTGTCTGAAATGAACATCTGTACATTTCAAAGTTCTTTACTTTTACTTGAGTAAAGAAGTTTAGTCAGTACTATTTTTGAAACACCAGTATTTGTACTTCTACTTGAGTAAACTATGTGTGTACTTTCACCATCCCTGATCTCAAGACTTTTTCGAGATGTGTGTTAGGATGTTAGGATGTGGTGGAGGTGTGTGTGTGTGTGTGTGTGTGTGTGTGTGTGTGTGTGTGTGTGTGTGTGTGTGTGTGTGTGTGTGTGTGTGTGTGTGTTCACCTGCTGGGGGGGGAAGTTGTGCAGCTGGACGAACAACAGGAAGTTGATGAAGTGTGCGTCCTGTGCGCAGTGTGAGGCGTACACAGAGCTGAGAGGCAGAGAGTGAAGCTGACAGAACTGAACCGGCAGCGACCAATCCTGAGCCGCCTCGTAGGAGGACCTACACACACACACACACACACACACACACACACGCATATTTAAAGTGTAGGGTTAACTATATTTCAGCTATTATGATTTAGCCAAAAAAAGCTAACAAGTCTAAATGATGTTCTTTAAATGTATAATGACAGAAACATTGTAATATAAAGATGATGTCATCACTCACCTGGCGACGCCTCTCTGCTCCAGGCTGTCCGTCACTGCAGCTTCCAGGCAGCCAATCAGCTGCTCTGCTGCTCCAGGCTCCGCCTCCGCCAGCCGCACACCTTCAGGCACAAATCATGGTGTTAAAATACTGTGTGTAGAGCTGTGTGTGTTTACCCAGGTTGTGTAGCAGCAGAATGTGTGTGTGTAGCAGAGTGTGTGTTGTGTGTCTGCAGTGTGTGTGTGTGTGTTTACCCAGGTTGTGCAGGTGTTGTGTAGCAGAGTGTATGTTGTGTGTCTGCAGGACAGTGTGTAGCGCTCGGATGTCGAGCCTCAGCTTCAGACTGCAGACTCCCAGCAGCTCGTAGAAGCACACACACGCTGTGGTGATCGACGACACACACACACACTGCAACGCCAACCGGGACACCTGCTGGAGAGCCTGCTGCAGCCTACACACACACACACACACACACACACACACACACACACACACACACACACACACACACACACACACACACACACACACACACACACACACACACACACACACACACACACACACACACACACACACACACACACACACACACACACACACACACACACACACACACACACACACACACACACACACACACACACACACACACACACACACACACACACACACACACACACACACACACACACACACACACACACACACACACACACACACACACACACAGAATACACAATTAAAACGCATTATTGTTATTATATATATACTGTTTTTCATCAATATATTCCATTCCATTATATTCCCAAAAAGTGAGAGAATATTTTGTCCTGAAACTGGTTCCTGTGGATTTAGTACTGGTTCCTGTGGGATTAGTACTGGTTCCTGTGGGTTTAGTACTGGTTCCTGTGGGTTTAGTACTGGTTCCTGTGGGTTTAGTACTGGTTCCTGTGGGTTTAGTACTAGTTTAGTTTAGTTAGTACTGGGATTACTCACAGCAGTGGGACGTCCCAGCTGCCGCTCAGCTGTTGCTTCAGGAAGGTGGCGAAGGCAGAGGAGGGGCGGCCATGACGCAGGAAGTAGAGGAAGTCCAGATTCTCCATCAGAGCGAAGCTGCTCACCAGGTGAGCGCTGGAGAAGTGAGGCAGCTCCGACAGATCTGAGGGGGGGGGGGGACACACACCTGGGGGTTAATATATACACCACCTCAAGATCAATATTCATGCTCTTATTTTGTTACAATATGTTGGGAAAGCCGACTCGAAAAATATGTACTCTGCACCCCGCCTCTGGACCTCCCTCCCACCTGACGTCTCAAACCACGTCTCAAAACACGTCTCAAAACACTTCTCAAACCACGTCTCAAAACACGTCTTAAACCACGTCTCAAACCATCTCTCTTCACACTGGCATATCCACCCTGATCACATCACACGTCTTCTGTTGTGCTTGATTGATTATATTGTCGTGTTTCTGGACTTTTGTTTTGTGTACCTCGTACGGCGACCTTGAGAGCCTTGAAAGGCGCCTTCATAAATATAATGTATTATTATTTGATATATTGGAAACACCATTCTTTTGATTAAAGTTAATATATAATGTAAGATGCCCATCCCAGTGTCTCAGAGTTCAACGTGATGTCTTTAAATGTCTTGCTTCGTCTCGTCCGAAAGCTCAAACTATTTACTATAATTGAATATGAAACAGAGAAAAGCAAAAGAGAGATTTGAGAGGAATTTAGAAACATTTTTGCATGAAAAAGGAATTTATTTATTATCAAAATGTCTCCATCCGCACCAACTCATAAAGCTGGCAATGTCCTTGATCTCATATTCTCAAGGAACTGCACTACTTCTAACCTCTCTGTAAACCCGCTCCACACATCCGATCACTTCTTCATTTCATTCTCTCTACCCCTTTCCAAACATAACAAACTAATCTCTTCTCATCCTGCACCTGTCCGCCGTAACCTTCGTTCCCTCTCCCCCTCTACCTTTGCCTCATCGGTGCTCTCAGCCCTCCCTTCCTCTGACTCGTTCCAACTCCTACCTCCAAACTCTGCTGCAGAAACTCTCCTCTCTACTCTCTCATCCTCTCTGGACTCTCTCTGTCCTCTCACATCTCGGCAGGCTCGTCAGTCCCCTCCTGCTCCCTGGCTAAATGACGCACTGCGTGCTAATAGAACCGTCCTTTGGGCAGCAGAGCGGAAACGGTGGAAATCCAAACACCATGACGACCTCCTAACCTATCAGTAGGGTTGGGTATCGTGTGAATTTCCACGATTCTACTTTTCGATTCCGGTTCTTAACGGTTCTCAATTCCGATTCTTTGAGGGGCAGGGTAACACAATGATTAAGTTCTTGTTGAGAAAAACAAGCAGATCTGCCTCTCAGGCATACCAGGAAGAAATGTTTGAACATTTTAAAGCAAAATGCTTCAATCTGGTGCACTTTAAGCAGAATGACTAGAGACTAGATCTAGGGGGTACGACTCTAAACACCCATATGAAAAAGATCGGGTTACATTTGAATAATTAAATAAGTATGTGAGCATAACCAATAACCCATAGCCAATAACAAATACATGTAACGTATTTTATTTTTGTTGTTCATTCATATCTTATTTTACTATTTTATTTATGCATATTTTTGTATCTCTCCAGTTTAAAACGATATGTCTGGTTTTCTGTCCTATAGTTTACATTGGAATGATTTCAAACCTGTTTTATCCCAATCATTATAAAGGAGTGCCTTGGAAATATGTGTTTACATAAATTGTGATCAAACCGTTTGAACTTAGACTAAAGTGAACTATCTGAACCCTCAGAGTCCTTTCCCTCACTGAGCTGTAGTTATCAGCCTCAGTCTGACTGGAGAGGACTCTCCTCCACATCATTGTAGAAACATCTTCTTCTTCCGTTAGAGCAGCTAGCACCAGATGCTAATAACAACAGCGCGTACCGGTGCACCCTCCCTTTCTCACTCGCTCCCTCGCACTTTGGCTGTGAGCTGCGGGCGCCAGATAAGCCAACATCCCCCATTTTCATCACTTGCAGCGCCCATCGTACAGGGCGAATGAAACGTGTAACCGGGATGAAAAGGGTGTTACATTTACTTAATTATGAATGTTGTTACATCAAGGCCGAACATTAGGATGAGCACCAACGGTCAAAACAGTTGTTTTTCCTCCCAGAGCTGTCAGCGCAGCGCCTCCACAGATCTGGCGCCCTAGGCGAACATCTATAACGCCAGTGCGACGGGCCGGCCCTGGTCTCAGGTTACGCTGTAGGAAGTGTAGGTACAACGCTACATTTCCCGCCTCGCCGCAGTCATACAGTCGGCTACGGAGAAACATTTCCTCAGGCATCGAAAAGCGGAACCGAAATTCACATTTCTAACTGATGCCGTTGGAATCGAAATGTTGGAACCGGTTCCGAACCGGAACCGGTTCTCGGTACCCAACCCTACCTATCAGCCTCTCCTCTCCTCTTTCTCTGCTTCGATCTCTCAGGCAAAAAGCACTTTCTTTCAAGATAAGATCCAATCTTCCTATTCCAATCCCAAAAAACTATTTTCCATCTTCTCCACCCTCTTGAACCCCCCCAAAGCCCCTCCTCCCTCCTGGACCCCCCCAAAGCCCCTTCCCCCTCCTCCCTCTTGGACCCCCCCAAAGCCCCTTCCCCCTCCTCCCTTCTGTCAAGCGACTTTGTTAACCACTTTGAAAAAAAAGTTGATGATATTCGCTCTTCTTTTTCTGACTCACCTTTACTCACCGCTGGGTCACCAGACCCTCCTTCCACCCACACACTGACCTCCTTTTCCCCTCTCTCTCCAGGTGAGGTTCTTACCCTCATTACCTCTGCCCGCCCTACCACCTGTCCTCTGGACCCTATCCCTTCAAACCTCCTTCAGACTAGCGCTCCTGATATTCTACCGTTTCTCACCCATTTCATCAACACTTCTCAAACTTCTGGTCACTTTCCAAACAGTCTCAAGGAGGCAAGAGTAAACCCTCTCCTAAAGAAACCCACTCTCAACCCGTCTGATGTTATAAACTACAGGCCTGTCTCTCTCCTCCCGTTCCTGTCTAAAACACTTGAACGCGCTGTCTTTAAACAACTCTCCTGTTATCTCCATCAGAACAACCTTCTGGATCCGCACCAGTCTGGTTTCAAGGCAGGTCACTCCACAGAAACTGCCCTCCTTGCTGTCACTGAGGAACTGCACACTGCCAAAGCAGCCTCCCTCTCCTCTGTCATCATCCTTCTGGACCTGTCTGCTGCATTCGACACGGTGAACCATCAGATCCTCCTTCGCACTCTCCAAGAACTTGGAGTTTCAGGCTCTGCACTTTCCCTCATCACCTCATACCTCAAAGACCGCACCTACAGGCTTACTTGGAGAGGGTCGGAGTCCGACCCTTATCAATTAACTACAGGGGTCCCTCAGGGCTCTGTTCTTGGTCCCCTCCTCTTCTCCTTGTACACAAACTCGCTCGGATCAGTCATTAGCCCGCATGGTTTTTCATACCACTGCTACGCTGACGACACCCAATTAATTCTGTCCTTTCCCCGCTCAGAGACCCAGGTCGTCGCACGCATCTCTGCTTGTCTAGCTGACATCTCTCAGTGGATGTCTGCTCATCACCTCAAGCTCAACCTTGACAAGACTGAACTGCTTTTCCTTCCGGGAAAAGATTGTCCCACTCTTGACCTGACAATCAACATCGGCACCTCTGTTGTTTCCCCGACTCAGACTGCAAGGAATCTGGGTGTGACCCTAGATAACAACCTATCCTTCACTGCAAACATCGCTGCTACAACCCGCTGCTGCAGATACACGCTTTACAACATCAGGAGGATACGTCCCCAGCTGACCCAGAAAGCCACGCAGGTTCTGGTCCAGGCTCTCGTCATCTCACACCTAGACTACAGCAACTCCCTCCTGGCTGGTCTACCTGCATGTGCCATCCGACCTCTGCAGCTCATCCAGAATGCAGCGGCTCGTCTGGTCTTCAACCTTCCTAAATGTTCCCACACCACGCCGCTCCTCCGCTCCCTCCACTGGCTTCCAGTAACTGCTAGAATCCACTTCAAGACAATGGTACTTGCGTACCATGCTGCGAATGGATCTGGCCCTTCCTACATCCAGGACATGGTTAAACCGTACACCCCAGCACGTGCACTCTGCTCTGCATCAGCCAAACGACTCGCTGCACCCTCGCTGCCAAGGGGACCCAAGTTCTCATCAGCAGAAACACGTGGGTTTGCTATCCTGGCTCCAAGATGGTGGAATGAGCTCCCATTGACATCAGGACAGCAGATAGCTTACACACCTTCCAGACTGAAAACTCATCTCTTTCGACTCCATTTCGAGCGATAGAACTATTAACAAAGCACTTATATACTAATAAAGGACTGGCTTACCTAAAGCCAGTTGAGTAGCACTTGGAATGTTTTTGCTCTATGAAACCTGATGTACTTTATGATTCTGTTTTCTTCAAGTTTGTATTTTGTTGGTCGAACGCACTTATTGTAAGTCGCTTTGGATAAAAGCGTGAGCTAAATGCAATGTAATGTAATGTAATATAATGTAATGTACTCAAAATAGTTGTAGATGACTCCCGGTCGACCAGCTTTAATTCAATTAACTACAATATAAAGAAGAAATAGCAGTAAATCCTTACATTCAAGGAGCTGCACCCAGATCATTGTGTTAATGAGTGTGGGGTCGACCTCAATTAATAATAATTTGCAGAAATACTTTATATTAATCTAAGAGACTAAAGTGCCACAACCCTGCGTCCGAGGACAATAGAAAGTCAAAAACACAAATAACCTGACAGTTTGTACAAAGATGAAGGGCAATCATTCAAATAATTGCATTTTTTTGTGTTTGGGCTCAATGTGAGTGTCAGCTCTTCCATCAGCAGCTGCTAGCAGGGCAGAGATGTGAGGTGTTTCAAATGAAGAGCAGGAAAAGTCATGTGGATTTCATTCTGTTTCTCTCACCGCTGGAGTTCAGGGTGTTTGCCGCCTGCCAGCCGAACAGCCGGCACGGATCCAGAGGATGCAGCGCCTGAAATAAAAACAACACAGACACAAAGTACTGAAACACACAGGAGGACACACAAAGTACTGAAACACACAGGAGGACACACACAGTACTGAAACACACAGGAGGACACACACAGTACTGAAACACACAGGAGGACACACCAAGTACTGAAACACACAGGAGGACACACAAAGTACTGAAACACACAGGAGGACACACACAGTACTGAAACACACAGGAGGACACACAACGTACTGAAACACACAGGAGGACACACAAAGTACTGAAACACACAGGAGGACACACACAGTACTGAAACACACAGGAGGACACACAAAGTACTGAAACACACAGGAGGACACACAAAGTACTGAAACACACAGGAGGACACACAAAGTACTGAAACACACAGGAGGACACACCAAGTACTGAAACACACAGGAGGACACACAAAGTACTGAAACACACAGGAGGACACACACAGTACTGAAACACACAGGAGGACACACAACGTACTGAAACACACAGGAGGACACACAAAGTACTGAAACACACAGGAGGACACACAAAGTACTGAAACACACAGGAGGACACACCAAGTACTGAAACACACAGGAGGACACACAAAGTACTGAAACACACAGGAGGACACACACAGTACTGAAACACACAGGAGGACACACAACGTACTGAAACACACAGGAGGACACACAAAGTACTGAAACACACAGGAGGACACACACAGTACTGAAACACACAGGAGGACACACAAAGTACTGAAACACACAGGAGGACACACAAAGTACTGAAACACACAGGAGGACACACAAAGTACTGAAACACACAGGAGGACACACAAAGTACTGAAACACACAGGAGCACATACAACGTACTGAAACACACAGGAGGACACACAAAGTACTGAAACACACAGGAGGACACACAAAGTACTGAAACACACAGGAGCACACACAACGTACTGAAACACACAGGAGGACACACAAAGTACTGAAACACACAGGAGGACACACACAGTACTGAAACACACAGGAGGACACACAAAGTACTGAAACACACAGGAGGACACACAAAGTACTGAAACACACAGGAGCACACACAACGTACTGAAACACACAGGAGCACACACAAAGTACTGAAACACACAGGAGCACACACAACGTACTGAAACACACAGGAGGACACACACAGTACTGAAACACACAGGAGGACACACACAGTACTGAAACACACAGGAGGACACACAAAGTACTGAAACACACAGGAGGACACACAAAATACTGAAGCACACAGGAGCACACACAACGTACTGAAACACACAGGAGCACACACAAAGTACTGAAACACACAGGAGGACACACAAAGTACTGAAACACACAGGAGGACACACAAAGTACTGAAACACACAGGAGGACACACAACGTACTGAAACACACAGGAGCACACACAACGTACTGAAACACACAGGAGGACACACAAAGTACTGAAACACACAGGAGGACACACACAGTACTGAAACACACAGGAAGACACACACAGTACTGAAACACACAGGAGGACACACACAGTACTGAAACACACAGGAGGACACACACAGTACTGAAACACACAGGAGGACACACAAAGTACTGAAACACACAGGAGGACACACAACGTACTGAAACACACAGGAGGACACACAAAGTACTGAAACACACAGGAGGACACACACAGTACTGAAACACACAGGAGCACACACAACGTACTGAAACACACAGGAAGACACACACAGTACTGAAACACACAGGAGGACACACAACGTACTGAAACACACAGGAGGACACACACAGTACTGAAACACACAGGAGGACACACACAGTACTGAAACACACAGGAGGACACACACAGTACTGAAACACACAGGAGGACACACAACGTACTGAAACACACAGGAGGACACACACAGTACTGAAACACACAGGAGGACACACACAGTACTGAAACACACAGGAGCACACACAACGTACTGAAACACACAGGAGGACACACACAGTACTGAAACACACAGGAGGACACACAACGTACTGAAACACACAGGAGGACACACACAGTACTGAAACACACAGGAGGACACACACAGTACTGAAACACACAGGAGGACACACAACGTACTGAAACACACAGGAGGACACACACAGTACTGAAACACACAGGAGCACACACAACGTACTGAAACACACAGGAGGACACACACAGTACTGAAACACACAGGAGGACACACAAAGTACTGAAACACACAGGAGGACACACACTCTGGAGCAGCGCTGAATCCCAATGTACTCTGTGTTTGCATGACTATTTGTTTAGTTTAAAAGGGGCTCTAATCTGCTAAATTAACTTTAATTTTGATTTAAAGGTCCCCTATGATCTGTTTTTCATCAGTATACCCCAGATATATGAGCCTGTCTCTGATTGGCTGAAACACCAAACAGATCATTGCAGCATTACCCATAATCCCCTCTGTTTCAGCCCTGTTTCCAAAGTGCTGATTCTCTGTCTGTTACTTTAGATGAAAATAAGGAGCCCCTCCCCACGCCCCTCTGAGAGACATTTGGTTACAAAGAACTCAATGGAGCTCTAGAGGAGATTCAGGTGATAAGGGGGGGGGGGGGGGGGGTTACCTTGGTTGCTGATTGGCTAATGGTTACACAAGACAAAACATCGTTATGACATCATAAAGTGGCCAAAATCTGATCAGCTCATTTTCAGACAGGTTTTTATAGAAAAAGATCAAAAAGAGAGAGAATCTTTGTTCCTGAAACTTTCAGAGTCTCTTTCCACAGAGGGGACACATGTTGATGTAGAAGAGACATGAAGAAGAGGGGACACATGTTGATGTAGAAGAGACATGAGGAAGAGGGGACACATGTTGATGAAGAAGAGACATGGAGAAGAGGGGACACATGTTGATGAAGAAGAGACATGAAGAAGAGGGGACACATGTTGATGTAGAAGAGACATGAAGAAGAGGGGACACATGTTGATGAAGAAGAGACATGAAAAAGAGGGGACACATGTTGATGTAGAAGAGACATGGAGAAGAGGGGACACATGTTGATGTAGAAGAGACATGAAGAAGAGGGGACACATGTTGATGAAGAAGAGACATGAAGAAGAGGGG